>LPNX010080579.1:260786-410808 GCA_001517045.1 Pseudotsuga menziesii
AGTTTATTGCGAGCTTCACTTCCTTGGTGATTTCAAGATGACCGAATGTATGTGGTAGACTATTGACTTGCCCTATTCCTTGTTGGATACTCATGCTCATAATACTCATAGTCATGTTTTACATTCTGGATTCATTGAGCCTCCTTAGTGCATATCAAAATTTGAGTGCCCACGTGATCTTGCAATCACAAATACAAACAAACCAGAAACCCCATACCTAAATACATTTTGCACCTACAGTTCCTTTAAGAGATCTCACTTTCTCAACTTCTTCATAAATTCAATTCAACCCCATTCAATTTCTCACACAATACCACTTGTGATTTCAAATATATTCATTACAAAGAATCACATTCTTCATTTCATAGTTCAGATCGGGATTCACAATACACAAATCATGAACAATCTACATACCCTCACTACATTGGAGAACCCAAATATGAACTAAAACCATTTGCAATGAAATCACTTTTCCCTTCTATGCATACCTGCAATTCTAGAACCCCAAACAAAATAGTATCCCACACTTGGGATATTTGCAAATCTAGCACTACCAGAAATATAACTAACCAATCAATAGAACCAACTCATGATTTGTGGACCTAATACGTTGAACACTTTCCTTGGATGACCTGTGTTCTCATGGATCTATCATGGCAATGGATAATTTTATTCAAAGTAATTTTCAAACACAATCCCTCCCTCCATTGTATAAACAAACACTTTGATATTTTCATGGGTGCACAACCAATATACGCTTTGAAGCTTCTTGAATCTTCCAATGTGGGTGGAGTGCTTATATGAGAACTTTTCTTAGATCATATGTGGACTGAAGTTGATCAAGAATGGGAAAAACCAAATTCATTATGATTATGCCACATCAATTATTGATGGTTACGTTGAAATAAATTCAATAAATGGCCACCTATTTATATGAGTCATTTGTAATAATCGTGGACCTAAACATATTCAAGAGTGAGTCGAGTTTATTGCAATGGTTCTCAACAAATGGCGTCTTGACTAGTATTTGACCCAAATCCACCGCATGCATCAATGGTGACATATGGAAGTGATCAAGAGAATGAAAAACCATGTAATGCTCATAGTGCACAATATCCATGTGTCAGATTTCCAATAGCCAATGTGCAACCATGACAATGAGTGAGAGTGGATATAAAAAATGTATAGGAAGTACCAAAACTATATAGGAGGGACTGAAACAAGCTCTTACACATGCAAATGGTCCATATTTGCTTTAGTTGACTCATAACATTTGCTTCAAGTTTATTTCATCATCTGGACATATCATCATTTTTCATGGGCTTCTTCACTTTGCTTTGACATTGGCTTGTTTCCATGGATTAGCTATATCACGTTTTCTTCTCAAGGCTTCATAAGCATTACTCAAACAATCTCCCACTTTCACTGCCACATCATCATTATTACTGCCCCATCATCATCAATGACCTTATCAAATCTTTTGACCCTATTGACATCAATGACAAATTTACTCAACATCTTACACCCCAAACACCTTCTTTTTTTCTTACAATTCTCTTCCATGTCACTAAAGGAATCTACTCATTTTCTTGCTTTCCTACCCAAAAAAACTAAAGCATTTCCTTCTAATTTTATCTAGCATCCTTCTAAGAATATGTAACATGGGAGAGTGCTTTCTAATACTAACTTTACCAAAGTCAAACTACCTCCATAGGGTAACCACATATAATACCAACTTAAAACTATATCCTTTATTTTCTTGTATAGACAAATTCAATATGTGAACTAGTAGTCATTTGTTTTAAGTGAAAGCACAAATATTTATTTCCATTGTCAAAGGAGATGGAATACTAAGGAATTATTTGACGGAGAAGGACGGATCTCCAAATTTTGTTCTATCCTATTAAAAGGGACAAATGATTTATCAATATTTAACTCCATCCCCATGGATCTAGAATACAATTCTTTAACATCCTTAAACTTTTTTACTTCATTCACTTATCCTACCCCATATAACAACTACACCATATACAAACAACAAATGGATCAAAGAGACGTATTTTCGTACCTTGATACCTTGAATCGAACCCTCCTTCCTTGCATCTCAAATCAATTCACACAGCCCATAAACCATAACTACTGATAATTAAAGAGACATTGGGAACGCTTGCCGAAGCCCTCATGTGGAATTTTTTTGAAGGAGATACATTAATGAGGATTGGAAATATGTTGAGGACAAGCATCCTATAATCAAATTTAATGTTCAAACATTTATCCCAATTTGGATCAACAACATTCTTAAGTGAAACCAACATATGTAAAGGATTTTGTTAAGTCTATGTTTATCAACATTGTATGAATGTTTTTTACCTTTATAGTATGCATGCCTGCATGTGATCAGCCTTGAACATCACATATATGTCTATTAAAGGGAAACCCAAATTTCTCTTCTAAGATGCACCTTGATAACTTCTTCTTTAGTTTGTTTGCCATAATTTTTGCAATGATCTTATGATGCATAGTTGCACAAATAAATTGTTCTCTATTCCTCAAAGATTTTGGATCTTTATTCTTTGGAATTAATGCTACAAAATAGCCATTCAAAGATCCCATGATATTTCTAGGTGATTTGGATTCATGTGTAATCCTCAATGGGTATTTTTCCAACAATTCATAGAAACACAAATAAAATTTCATTGTCCACTTTTTTTAGCTCAATTTTTTTGTTTCATTTTTAGAAGAGGACAAAATAGGTTTGAGTTCCTCTTTTAGGATTTAGTTCCTAACTCTTTATCCTAGTACTCATTAAAATGATTGGGAAACAAAGAAACAACCTTTAGAATTCAAGCTATATTATCCCTTTATGGCTCCTGGAACTGTAACTTTAAATATTTTTTCATTCTTCAGTGATATTATTGAAACATCTTGTAATAAATCCATCTTGTTTCTTAATTTCCCAAATTGTGTTGATGTTTTTCCTATGCCTTGCATAAATTTGGAAAAAAATGGTGTTTTAACCTCCCTTATCCAACTAAATCGATCTATTTTCTCCACCTTCATTTAGCCTCTTCTATTTCCTATAAACTATGTTTTGTGCCTTCCATCCCTTTCAACCTTTGAAATTATTCATTTAAGAAGATCCACCTTATAATATTCTCATATATCCTGCCTAATTATTCCTATGACTACTAGTAACTCTTTTTTCCTTTCGATATAATTTTTATTGGCTCCTACTGCTACTTTCTCGACATTCCTTAAATTCCTAGTGAATTGGAACATTGTATTTTCATCTCGAACGGGATCAAACTTCTTCTAATTTTGGATCATTGGCTTTCTAAATCATTATTCCTTTAAACAAGTGTTATTAAACTTGAAGGGACCTAGATGTTTAAGGGAATCATTAGGGGAGTTTTGAGTAAGAAATGGGTCTCAAAATAAAAATTGTACCATTAAAAATCACTTTATAAGAACCAATATGATTCAAGATGATGATGTCAACCATAACGTTAAAATTTGTAAAAAAAATGGAGGGAAAAAAACTATTTTTTCTTATTGTATTTTTGACAAAATACGTTTTTTATTGAGATTTTCATTTTTGGGTGCCATGGGTACCTCATAAGTATGCAATGTGGGTATGGGATGGATGCAGAATGAAATTCTGCATCCAACGAGTCCCTAAACCCAAAACTTGGGTGAACCGATAAGGACACATGTCAAACATACGATAAGAAAAAGTAGTTTTTTCTTTTTCGCCTCCAAACTTTATAACTTTTATTTTATTATTATAAATCTTATTTTATTATTTCCGTTATGAGGCCCATTTTAGAGCTCAAAACTACCCTAATAGGCTAGTTCAATTTGAAGAACGATATAGCGAGATGGTCTAAGGGATCTCCATTTCCCACCTAAGACTTTAACCTTTCAAGTTTTATTTGTTTTCACATTTTAATTTCCAGTTGGTATAAACCCAACTAGTATCTTAGAGATTCATTGCCAACCACTCCTCAATTTTCTCCAAGTAAGAGTTAGTTGGATAGATTCTATATCAATCAAACACAATTCCTAGAAAAGAAGTGAGAAAAAAATTGCTAAGTGGTTTAGCTAGGTTAGTTATCAAGCTTAGAATTCTAAACCTACCTTTAGAATAAAATTCAATTCCCCCCATGATGAAATCCCCCCTTTAATACAATCTAACTCTCCAAAGGATTTTCGAAAATGTCTCCTTTCCCTGTATGGATAATGCAAATTAATTACGTTATTAATTTTCACCACCCCCTTTTCTCCATATTCTAGATGGACACGTACATTCAACTAGGGAATTGGATAAGGATTCGATACTACTATTCCATCTTGTCATTAACCCTTTGGATCAACCTACGATGTCCACTGAACAAAAATATCAATCCTTCAAAATGAAAAAAAAACTTCTACTACTTGTATTCCCTCAATTGTTGTTTCTTGGATCAAGATAATAGCAGGCTTACACCTTCTAAATAGTCTCTTGAGGTTTATATTTATGTGGGAACCCGCTACCCCTCCCATATTCAGGGAGAGGATAATCATTGGCTCTCCCCATTCAAGGTTATCCCTACTCTAATCCCCCACTTAATGGTTGATTTTTTCTACCTTTAGCTCTTTTATTGTTCTCTTCTTTGTAATTGGAATATATGATTTTCTCCCTAAAAATAGAGGAGCCTAACAAGTGTTTATGAACAAACCTTTTTCAATATTTCTAGCATCCTCTAAGTTTACTTCCTTTCAATATCTTAAACTATACATTTGGTTGGCTTTACGGGATTCGACCTAATTATTGGCCATGGACAAGTTAAGGGAGCTCTTCTTAGAGGGTTGAGAGCTTGTGGAATATTTCTAATCTTTTGAAAGGGGCACACGATACAGTTTTAGAGCCATCCTTACCTAGGATTACATCTTAATTTAAATCCTTCCTCTTGGTTCAAAGATTATTCTGATAAACTTCCATTAGATATTCTTCTAGAGAATTTGAGAATTCCTAGACGTATGATCTCGTGACCACACACTCTTCTATCTTATGAAAATAGGGATGCCCATAATCCCGTTCTTATTCATATTATTTATCTTTCTTTCCCACTTCATCATTAAACATATACTTAACCTCATTTTCCTTCTAGATTAGGTCTTCATGAGGAATTTTCCATTTTAGCCGCATTTTCCTCCATGCTGAATTTTCCTTTTTGGTCACATTCCATCCAAACATGTCCAAATTCATGGTAATTAAAGCATTTAAACATTACCTTTCACTAATACATCCATTGTGGATAAGACTTTTTTTCCCTTGAAGTATGTCTATCTCCTTTGAAAAACCCTCCTTAAGGTCAATCTTTATCAATTTTTTATGATTCTCTTATTAAATTTGGCCTAAAAATCTTCTTCCAACTTCATAAAGCTACCCAAACCATTACCTAATGTCTATAGGACTTCTGTAATACTCCATTTGAAGCCTTAGTAATGATACAGAAATAGGTCACTTTTTTTGAATGTTTTTTCGCTCAAAGAAACTTCAAGTTTTCTTGTCTGTGGGTGGCCTTGGTTTGGCGTTGTTGCAGGTTGATCAACCTCCTCCTTGTCGTGGGTTTTCCTGTGTACTGTTGACATCGAATTGGCTCTTTTCCTTGCTCTCATTTTGCTATAGGATTGGAGTTGGCCCTGTTTCTTGCATCCCATTTGGAGCTTGGTGGCCTCAGACTTCTCTTTAAGTCTCTCTAGGTTTTCAAGATCGACTGTGTATGGTTCTAGCATGCAGTCTTGCTGCGTTAGCATTGATTTTTCAGGATTTGTCCTGATGGGCTCTTTATTGAGTCTCTGATTAGATCGATTGATCTGGAAGGCTTTCTGGTGCTTTGATCTGGCCCTTGCTAGGTGGCAGTCCTCTGAAGTCTTCTTGTTTTGTCTTTCTTTTTTAGAGCTGTTGGCTCGTTTGCAGGTATTCATCTTTTTTTTTAAATCTCTTTTCTTTGGCAGGTTGAACCCTCTCTCAAATGGATGCTGGTGGGGATCCTCCTCCTCCACTTCTACCAGAGTTGGAAGCTTTCAAATGCCTTGTTTCTTCCTGTGGTAAGAGAAAAGGCAGTCCATTGCAAAGATATGTGAAGAAGGTCGAAATCCCCTCTATTGAATTGCTTGTTGATGGCATTTGTCAACTGGCTTTAAATCTCATTGAGCATGGGCTTATCGGGAAATTCACTGGTCTCTGGAATTCTCCTAAGGCCATTAATGGCCGTGTTTAGAGAAACTAGAGGCCTTTAGTAACTAAAGGCATCTAAAATCACTTTGTTGGTCGAGGTTACTTCCTCTTTGTGTTCGATTCAGATGAAGACGATGACCTCATATTTCGTAATGGTCCTTATTTCACAGGCCCTCAAGGTCCATACCTGAACAAATGGACCGTATACTTTGATCTTACTCAAGATTTTCCATTCGCAGTTCCTGTCTGGTTCAGGCTCCCTCATTTACCTTTACACTGCTGGAACTCAATCTCTCTGGAAGCCATTGGGAACAAGCTTGGAAAATACATAAATAGGACAGATCAAAAAGACCAATATTCATGAGCTAGAATTTGCGTTGAAGTTGATTTGGAGATTGGTCTTCCAGAGGCGATCAAGCTTACTATTGTTGAATGGTCTTACATTCAGGAGTTGGACTACGAGAAAATTCCTTTAAAGTGTTAGTTCTGCCATGGTTATGGACATTTTTCTCGAAGTTGTAAAAAAATGAAATATGATGTGGAGCTAGAAAATAAAAAATATGAACAAAGGACTCAAGTCCAGAAACTAGGAAACTCTAACCAGGACCAAAAATAAAAGGGAAAGAAGGAAAGCCTCTGAAAGGAAATGCTGTTGTTGGGAAGAATCAGGTTGTAGAAAATCCAAAGTCCTCCAATCATTTTGTTGCCTTAAGAATTCCCGATGACCCTATTCTTGAAGAGGGTGAACTACATCAATTTGAAATTCAGTATGATGTCTCTATAGTAAATATAGGGTCCTTGTATCATGTTGGAACAACTATCCCGGAAATACCTAGTATTGTTGGATCTAGACAGGATGATCAGCCTTCTCCTAACAGAGTTAAGTCTCCTCCTTCGTATGTAGAAATAACTAAGAATAAGTCGGTTGATATCTCTGACTCCTCTTATGAAGACTCCATTGAACATCTCTTTAAAAAGTCGGATAGGAAGTCTCAAAAGGAGGATCGAGAAGAAGAGAGTGATAAACAAAAAATGCAGGGCAGCCAGTCCACCATTGAAATGTCGTCCGACAGAAGTAAGAGGACTCAACCCTCTAAGGGAGTTATCACTCCCTCCATCTCGGGTAAATAATGCAAGCCGTCTCTTGGAATTGCAGGGGGTTGGGGAACCCAAATAAAGTAGAAGCAATCAAGGATTTGTTGAAATTGGTTTCTTCTAAGATTATCTTGCTCCAAGGGACTAAGATAGATGAGGAATCTCTTCTTCTCTTAAGCAAAACCAAATGGAAATTAAACGCTGGTAAAGATGTTAGCGTGAGAAGATTATCTGGGGGTCTTGAAACTCTTTGGAGTGATGATAAATTTCAGCTAACACAAGGGTTTTCCACTCAGCATTGGATCTTAACTGATCTCTACCATATCTCCAACAAGATCTCCTTGGACCTTTATAATCTCTATGTCCCTGTTAATTTCAATGAAAAAAAATATTGTTGGAGCACACTCTCAAATTTCATAGAATCCAACTCTCCTATTAACACAATAGTCGCAGGAGATCTGAACATCTCGTTAGCTCCGAATGAGAAGAAAGGTGCAGTACACCGCAAAGATTATTTTCAACACAAGGTGGTGGATGATTTGAATGACTTTAAGGCCAGAAAAGGATGATTCACGTGGTCAAATAACAAAGTTGGATATGCTAATATCGCGACCCATCTTGAAAGGTTTTTTGTCCATAGTTCATTTATGGATGGTCAATTCATCATCTCAACTAATATTTTGCCTGAAATCTCTTCAGATCATCACCCTATATCTTTGAATTTTGAAAGAGAAATTGATCTCGGCTCAATTCCTTTTTGCTTTAGTCCCCTTTAGATTAAGAGAGATGGGTTTTGGGACACTATTTATCAAGCCTAGTCTCAGTATGTTGTCGGATCTCCATGGTTTGTATGGGAACAAAAGTTAAAAAACACTAAGACTGCTTTAAAAAACTAGGTGAAAAAACCGCTTCTTAATCCTACCACTATCAGGCAAGAGAGAGTGCTCGAACTAGCTAAGATCCAATATGGAATGGAAGACATCGAAATCACCAAATCTCAGCTCGCCTTGGAACACTGTGCTCAATATAAAACCTCTCAATCTTTTCGCCAAGAGGAGGAATTTATTTGTCTGAAGTCTTGAAGTCTATGGTTACAGGTGGGGGATAAAAACTCAGCCTTCTTCCATTGCCAATGCAGAGCTAGCATGTACAAAAACCATATTTCAGAAATTTCCATTGGGGAGGGGGAGATCATTAAAGGTCAAGACCATCTCAAACAGGCTTCCAATAGTCATTTCCAACTATTGTTTTAGGAGGATGGTCTCACAGATGGTGTTGTGTATGCTGAATTTTTGCACAATGTTCCTTCTCTTGTCACAGTAGAGGACAATGTTGATCTCATGAATCCCTTCACTAAACATGAAATAATGGATGTCATTTAGGCAATGGAGTCGGATAAATCTCCTGGGCCGGATAAGTTTTCCTTCCAATTTTATAGAGTCTACTGGAAAATCATCAAATCATACCTGATCCTCATGGTGTCTGCCTTCCAACATAAAGCCAAGGTGGGAGGGTGTACAAACTCTAGTTTTTTGGCTTTCATTCCTAAGGAAGTCAATCCTTCTTCTTTTGATAGATTCTATCTTATTTCGTTATGTAATGCCTCTTACAAGATCCTAGCCAAACTTCTCGCCAATAGATTCAAGCTCTTGCTAGGGAAGTTGATCTCTCCTCTTTAGGGGGGGTTTGGAAAAGGTAGGCATCTAGTCAATAACCTTATCCAAGTCCAAGAAGCTCTTCATTCAAGTTTCCAAAGGAAGGAGAAAGGAAAGTTAATCAAATTGGACATAAAAAATGCCTTTGATCGAGTAAAGCTTCCCTTTCTTTATCAAGTCCTTCTTTCTTTTGGCTTTAGTTATGAGTTTGTGAAATTGATCAAAGCTTGTACAAAAAGGCCTTGGATTGTGTCTCTTGTCAATGGTAGACCCGCATAATTCTTCCGTGCTTCTCAAGGTATTCGTCAAGGATGTTTGTTGTCTCCCTTTCTTTACATCTTGATTGTTGAAACTCTTAGCAGAAAATTTACAAATGATAAGGAAGCTGGTTACATTCTGAGCATCAAGATTTCTGGGGGGTTGACCCAATTAACCATGCCCTATTTGACCCAATTAACCATGCCCTATTTGCGGATGACACTATACTTCTTGGAGGGGCCTCATTGATGATTGCTCGTGCTTTCAATGTTATTCTTCAAAAATTCTGCCTTATCACTGGAGCCTTGGTCAATAATCAAAAGAGTGTTGTTTATGGATGGAATGTTGATCATTCTGCTATTCTTCGAATTGAAAACTCCTTGGGTTTCCCTGGGTATGATAAGTGGGGGAAGATAAAATATCTGGGGATGCCTTTAACTCTTGGAACATTCCCTCCTTCACTATGGCTTGAAGTAATTGATAAATTAAAAGGAAACATCTCTTCTTGGGGTGGTCAGTGGTTAACCAAGGATGGAAAATTGGTGTGGATAAATTCAGTACTTTTAGCTCTTCCCATCTTCCAATCCTCTTTGCTTCTAGCCCCGAAGTCTATTTTGGCTCAAATTTCCAAACTATTGCGATATTTTCTTTGGAACGACGACAAAGGAAACCAGAACAAGATGCATATGGTAAGCTGAGATATAATTAAAAAACCTATTTCAGAATGTGGTTTAGAAATATGTGACTCTAGTCTGGCTAATTTGGTGTTGGGTGGTAAACTCATTTGGCAGCAGTATGTGGATAAAAATTACCCTGTTAGTAAGATCTTTAGGATGAAGTATCTTAAGGGTGGCTCGATGAGAAATTTAACAACTTCTAGAATTCCTATAGGCAAAACTATTTGAAATTCTTGCAAAAGAGGAATCGATAAGTTCAACCAACAACTCTATAGGATCCCTGGAAATGGGAAGAAGATCCTTCTTTGGGAGGATAAAATATCAGGAAATGCCCCTCTTTCCTCGGTTATTTTGCTAGAAGAGATCAAGAACTGGTTAGCTAATAAAGGCCTGCTCCATTTGGCTAATATCTGCTCTTGGGACAGTGCTGGAAATTGGGCTGACTGGTCTTTTCTGGACCTCCCAGTTCATCTCATCTCCCAAAAAAATTCTTTGCTCTCTTATCTTTCAGGTCTTTCTCCTATAAATTGCTCCTATAGAGACTCATGGGGTTGGGGTAAGTCTGGTTTTTACTCAGCTACTAATGGTTTCATAGATTTTCAAGAATCTCATCCCTCAAGCTTTCCCCCCTCACTTTGGAAATCGGTTTGGTCCTCTCCTTGTCTACCTAAAGTGAATTTTTTCACCTGGCTTCTCATGCACAATAAGGTGCTAACTGGCGAAAATTTGTTAAAACATGGATTTAACGGACCCTTTTGGTGATGTATTTGTAAATTATCCTCTGAATCGACTGCCCACCTTCTATTTGACTCTGAATTTTCTCAACTGGTGTGGAAGCTTGTTCTCCACAGCACTAACTTCTCTGTCTCAGGTCTTTCCCCTGTCATTCCCTTCTTTCTCTCCTAGATTGATAGAAGTCCTTTTAAAAAAGACAAATCATCTACTGACTTCAAGCATTGGCTCATCGTTCCAAAAATTACATGGTGGAAGCTTTGGAATGCAAGAAATAATTGGATGTTCAGCAATCAGGTTACGACCCCTCAGCTAGTGGCCAACAACGTTAAAAGGTTAATTGTTGAATCTGCTGGCAGTTTGAACTTCAATTCTTCTCTGTCCTCTGCGATCTCAGTGTTGTTGGGCTCCTTTTCACCATGCAACAGAAAATCGACATGCGTTAAACCTGCCACATTCTCTCCTTGGCATTTTCGAGGTTCTAATGATGCTTTTAAGTCTTTGTGGATGAACTCTTTTTTTGTTTCTATTTTCTTTGATGGTGCTTCCACGGGAAATCCTGGGACCTCTGCAGCTGGGGGTTTGGTCTTCTCTCTGGGAAGTCTGATTGAATCTAGTTTTAGCTGGGGACTTAGAACCATGTCGAACAACCAGGCTGAATGCGACAACCTTCTCATGGCATGCTAGATCGCTAAGGAGAAAAAATACAAGTCAATCCATATTTTTGTGATTCCGAGTTGTTGATCAAAGCTTCAAACTCAGCGCATCAATTCAATAATTCTGTCTTGAATATAATTCTACAGAGAATTCAGAATACCCTGAAACAATTTGATGGGGTATTTTCTTATCATATTCTTCGGGATTTAAATCATCTTGCTGATGCCTTGGAAAATAAAGCATGCCTTATTGCTCAAGGTACCCTTTGTATCAACAGAGAAACCAACTACTTTCACCCTATTCCGTAATTTGTGATCCCATTAGCTGTAATTTGTTTATTTTTGAGAGATTCTTTCTCAAGTTGTAATAATTTGTTCCACTTCTGACCTTCTTGAAGCACTTCTTCTAATTGTGTAATTGGTTGTTTGGCATTTGTCAAAACATACATGTATCTATTCATATGAATAAAAAATATTATCCATTTTGGTTAAAAAAAATGATACACAAATAGGTTAAATGAAGAAGGGCTACGAATAACCCCCAAAACCACATTTTCTTAATGATGAGGTTTGTATTATCCTTTATTCTAAATTGAAAAGTCAAATACCCTTTTCTAGTGAATGAAAATTTAGAATATAATGAAAAACAACTATCCAAATACATAATTAAGTCTTTGATGATTTCTTACTAGTGAACCAACCTATAAGGTTTTTCTCCATCAAACCCTGGACAACCTCCATGGCTATGTACTCTCCCAATACCAATTTAACTTAGTCATTTTTTGACCATATGCAATGCTTTATCCTATTCTTTCCCAAACTCTTCTCCTCTAATCCCAATAGGAATATCCCCTCTATATCCTATTTATGTGATATATCCAAAACTCTTATCCCCAACTACCTTGAAAGGATTCCCCATTGAATCCTCTAACTATTGGGTTCTAATGTCCTCTACACATGCCATATTAGTAGGCTTTCCACTTGTCGGGCCTCCAAAAAGTTACCTGGTCTTCAAATCAAATACGGGAAAATAAGCATTTTTTATTCAAACCTCTCGAACCTTATGAGTTCCTTGATTAACTATGGTGTTAGGAATTTTTCATTATGTTATTTCTGAAGAAAAAAGGAACTCCAAGTACACCTAAGCCTAGTTTCAAGCCTTGCCAAACCTCTAGCCACTCCTAAGTATTGAAAATTTCCCTATGATATCTCTCCTCCTCATCTCCATAGATTACAAGATCCTCCTCCATGGCGAAAACCCTAGTTCAAGGGGAAACCCTATAAAAGAATCATATGATAAGTGGAAACAAATATTCATCACGATAAGTGGAAATAAATATTCATCGTGATATTTTCTCATTCCATGGAAACAAATATTCATCACGATAAGTGTGATTCTTTGGTAACAAAACAATCGTCGAACCAACAACAAATGCATAGTTAAGAATGGACTAATAGTGCAACAACATCTTTTTAATTTCGAACCCATATTCATTGTGCATTAAAAGTGTGTGTGTAGTGAATTAACATGCATAAAATTTTGTATGGTTGGCATGGCATGTGAAAACTATGTGAATCAAGCATGGGGGTGCTAATCAAAATGACCATGATATAATAATGACCTATCACCCAAGATTAAACATGGCCTATTTCCGAATGATAACCTGCGATTAACAATAATCCATGAAGTGGTTAGACTACTAAAGTAATGTAAATGTTATGCTTCATATACAATAACCTTGTCGCCACAAGATGACGAAAGAGTGTTAGTTGAAGGATCGAAGGTAGGATTCCAGTGTTTCATACACATACCATAATTGCTCCAAAACCAAGGTCCAAAGTGAAAAATATAATTCCTCTCCTTTGCAAGATCAAACACTACAATGGAAAACCCCTTTGCATAGGGGTAAATACAAGCATACTAATTTAATTTATACTTCCAAGTGCTAGAGATCCAATTTTGAAAGTCTATTAATTGAGGCCATCAACCATTGGAATGACAAATAAGAGTATTCGAGTTGAAAAAAATGGCATCGTATTCAACATCTTAAACCATTGGGATAGAGGGGGTTGGAGCTTCATGGGCCAACAATCGATTATAGAGAGGGGCATTGGACTTGCCACATTGCTTAACCACATTTGAGAAGGTGCCAACAAAATGAAAAATGGATAGAGAATACCTAGAATGAGGAAGAGTTGTCATCCCAACTAAAGCGGGCACATAATCATAAGGCACGGAGATCACCAAAGCCATGGAGTGAATTTGGTGGACACATGGATAAAAGGTTTGTGGAGGGACATAGATGTGAACATAATGATCATATAACTATGGAGGGGCACAATCAGAGAGGACACCAAGACAAAGAAGAGGCTACTTGAGGAGGCCAAGCCATCCTAATAGGTAGAATCACATGGTTAGGGAAAAACCCTAGTCATTGTTGAGCACTTCGATTAGAGATGCATGCCACAATTATAGTGCATTCATTAATGAAGGTGGATTATCTTAACCATAATATAAGACAAGTTAATGTTGTTGAGAAAAGGTGTACAAGATATATTTACATTATTTACATTACTTACCATTCTTCTAATATGCCAAATTAAATCATCAATTACCTTTAACAAAATGATATGATCTGACCATTAACATATGTTAAATAACACATTAAAACTTAGACTAAACCATCATAGTCGTGTCTTGGTTGAGTAGTTTTTGCAAATAGTTTGTGTGTAAGCTAAATTGGGTAAAACATTTCTAAAAAACTTGAGAGCAACCTTTATGCCTTTGTTATATAAACTTTTACAAACATTTCACATGAAAACTTCATACTTTTTGTATAAGCATTTTTACAAACACTTTTTATGAAATCTGCAAAAGTAAATGGTCAAAAACTTTCATGAATTTGCTAATGATAAAATCTTCCAAAATGATAAAAATTACCCATTGAGTTCAATCCCATAGTTTCCGTAATATTGCTTGAAACCCTTTTTAAAAACTATAATTTTCATTACACAAAACTAATAAGCACGTAAGAAAATAGATTGAAAAAACATGAAATATACATAATAAATAATAAATAAAGCAAACTCAAATATAAAATAAATATTCATTTAAAACCTAAAATTCCGAACGGCGTATTCAAGAAAAGTTACAAGATGGGTTTTCTAACTTTCATTATTTTATGTAAAAATTATCACTCAAGGTTACTATTTTTTAATTATTTTTTTACACTTTTCCCACATATAAGTGGGTGGGTGAAGGGGGCGTGGTTCAAGATTTGGCAAGGATTTACAAGCCTTTCCGTTGAAGAGAGGATGGATACCATTTTAATAGGGCACTCCAATATGGAAGGGCCACAACTTTATAGTGAGAAAAATATATCTTTTAGATAGGAAGAAGATAAGTTGGGCCAATTGGAAGAAAAATATTCTCATCCATTTCAAAAGGCTCCACAAGAAGAGGGGTAAATCTCTATATCAAAAATGGAGATTATTATATGAATAAATGTATCCATTTAAACTAAAAATATGCTTTACTTATCATAAGAAGTTGAAAATATAAGGGCTACGTTCATGAAAGTTGATAATAACAAAACAAATAGTCAAATGGATGTAGCTTGGGTGGTTGGGAGGAATGAATGTTACCCTTCCCACCCAGGTTCTACTCTTGTAAGTGACATGATGCTCTTGTGGAGCCCTTTGTAATAAATGTTGTGAATGATGAGCTGACCATACCTTGATTCAGTTTGAATATCAGGTATTGGAATTTTCCATGGAGTAGCCCTCTAACAAATGGTGAACCACATTTAAAACAGAAAAACAAAACAAATAAACGAAAATGATGGTTACCATTAAAAGGCATGGTCCAGATAAGGGGTCATCTTTTGGTTGCAACACAAATAAGTTAAATGTAAGACAAACTTCTTTAACCAATAAAAACTAATTTCAATACAAATATTTGTAACAAGAATAAGAATATCATTGGAGGAGATTGCCTCAATGGATTGAGAAACCATCCTTTACAAGCAAGCATATCCTTCTTTGAGAGAAAAACCCTAGGTTGGAGAGGAGAGGAAAATATGTTGAAAGAGAATGAAAAATGATAGGATTGAAGGCGAGCAAAGGGATTTCGTTGAGAAAGTGTGTATTTTTTTTTTGTGAAATTAGAAGGAGAGCAACGACAAGCATGCAAAATGGATTTAAAGTTGTGATTTATTTTAATATCATGGCATGTGAATGTATTGCATCATTAAATTAGGAATAGAACATACTTTAAATATTTACCATTATTTCCCCATAGTTTTTTTTACGAATTTTTATTATTGAGACAAAAATATTAGGGCCTTGACAAGTTGAATTTGCTTTCCCAATTTGTAGGGCCACAAGTTTCACATTTTAACATTATTTTAGGTGCATGATATACTGCTGGAAAGGTCTTGATAATATATTTGTGGCAATGCATTTTTTTTCAATTTCAAACATAAAATATCATTAATATTGATGTATCGACATTAAACGAGGAAATAAATAAATATGGAAACACCTATTAAATTGAAATTTTTTTTTGAACGATAATATGCCATTTGATTCATGTTAATGAAGGGAAGTTTTTAAAAAAAGAAGAGAAAAAGAAACAAAAATATATTGAATTTCGAACCCAAAATCACAAAAGACCTATCTGTCAAAACTAGTGTCAAAATAGACATTGTTATTTTTACCCCAAATGTAGTCGTGGCAGTAACCATGAGAACTTGGTATCACTTGATGTCATCAAGAAAATGTAGCTTCTGGTGATGTTGCACCCATATTCATACACCATTGGTTGGTTGAAGGAGGGATGAGATGCTCACACTAGTTAATAATGCCTCCCACAACATGATGTCAATCCCTTCAAATATAGAGTGAAGTTACCCTTCTTAAAGCTTGTATGTTCTTTTAGGACAACAATATATGTGGAAGTGTTGTGTTGTTTACTAGTCTCAACCTTACATTGTCATTGTTACCCTATAATAGTAGCTCTACATGATACAATAGGTAGGCCTAACTATCACAATCTCTTTAATCACTACCAAGGAGTGAAGGAAGATAATCTCTTAGACTATGTAATTTGTCCTCTTTATTTCTCGATTCAAAGGAGAGGGGAAAATCATTAGCATTACCCATGCCTTTGTAAGGGGTCCTATACAACATTGAAAGATATATCACTTTGTGGAAGAATACAAGACCATTTTCATCTCACCTTTAGGAGTATTGTCTTTGCACTATTAGATAAAGAAAGGATTTGATATGATGTTGAGTGCCCCTATACCTAATGGAATTGTAAACAAATGATCTCTTATGAATAATGAGGATATTAAACAACATATTCAAGAGGTAATGCAAAAGGGTGACAACCAACAAAACTCCTTCCATGTGCAAACCCAATTGTGTTACTCCGTAAGAAGGACACATCATGGTGTTTTTGTAAGGACTACAAAGCCTTGAATAAAATCACAGTTAGAACTTAGTACTTCATACCTCGATTGATGGTTTTCTTGGTCAACTCAAAGGCCCCAAAATTTTCAGAGAGATTAATCTTAATTTAGGCTATCACCACGAGCCCATCGAGCCATTTAATTCGTGGAAGACAACATTAAATTCAAAGGAAAGTCTTGTAGAGTGGTTTGTCATTCTCATAGGCTTCAATAATGTGCCAACAAAATTCACAAGAATGATGCATTTCCTTCAACATCCATTCATTGATTCTTTTGTGGTTGTTAACTTGGTAATTCTCCACGTCTTCAAAAAATCATGGGAAGAGAATCTAAAACATTCTAGTCAAGTGTTTATCACCCTGCAACAACATAAGTTATATGACAACCTGGAGAAGAGCTCATTTCACTTGCAAATAATTCAATATCTATGGTACATTATGGATGAGTTTGATGTGCATGTGTTTCCAACCAAGATTCAACTCATTTGTGAATGACTAGCCCCAAATATATTGATGAATCTCTATATATTCTTGAACCTTGCCAAATTTTACAAAATGTTTGTGTTGGTTTTATGCCATATTGCTCAAACCCTAAGCTAGGTGACCAATGGTAAAGATAAAGGCAAGTTTGTATGGGATGAAACACAAGAAAAATCATTTGAGTAGTTGAAGCACCGCCTCTACTCGACACTAGTCTTAATCCTACTAGATCTATAACAACTATTCAAAACTGAGATAAATGCCTCAAATTATGTTAGTGATGTAGTCCTCACTTAACATTTGTTATTCCATTGTAGTGGAACACTCTTTGACATATTCATAGATACGTCACCTATGATAAGAATTTACTCCATTGTATAGTGTTGTTGACAATGCAAGCATTATATCATGATAAAGGAAGTTATCATCCACACAAACCATAGGCCTATGTAATTAATGCAGACTCAAGGTAAAATTTTAAACAAGCACCATTAGATGTGGTGCATATACCTTGAACATTTTGATGTGATCAACAAGCAAAAGAGAAACACCAATAGAGTTGTAAACTACCTTGGTTGACCTTTGGTTGTGGCACTAATTGTTATCCTCAATTTTTGTGGAAATGATAACTCAAAGTGGTTACAACTATATGAACGATATTGAATTTGATGCTAGATATATGACATAATTGGTCTCATGTAATCAAGTTTTGGAGTTTTATGTCCAATATGGACTTTCATGCCTCATTGGTCATCATTGTTCCTTCAAGTGAGTTTTAAAGGATAATCTAGGAAGCTCACTACAATAAAGTAGCAAGCCATTTCAACATGGAGAAGATAATGACCGAATTTTGACATGACATTAACACACACATTAGTTCATGCATCACGTATGCCATTTCTAAAACTACAATAAGGAAGCATCAAATTACATTATTCTACCCATTGGAGATAAGTCTTGAATATTTGTCTCGATGGATTGTATATACGGCCTTCCCTTTACCAAGTAGGGTAATGATTTTGTTTTTGTGGTTATTGATAGGTTCTCGGAGATAATAATTTTAACACCTTATGAATAGTGTGACAAGAAAAGCATTACTAAGCTCTCCTTTGAGTATATTTGTGTAACAAAAAATATTGTCTCTGATAGGGACAATAGGTGGCTAAGTATCTTCTTGTCCAACCTTTGGTTCATGATAAACACTAATCTAACCAAAACGATTGCATTCCACTCCCAATTGATAGATATATGTAGGTAGCCAATAGGATGATGAAAATTTCCTCATAATGTGCAAGTCCATGCATCCTCATAATAGTTATGTTGACCATTGCCATTTTGAGGTGTACATGGGGTTCCATCCATCGACCCTAATTGATGTAGATACACTCATTGCATTAGCACAAGAAGAGTCTTCCCATGCTTAGAATGAAGTGGAGAAAGCAACACAATTTATTGAATTGATTCCACATATCCAACAATAAGTTCATGATATCACACATAAAATAAACTCCAACCTGTACAAGTAACAACATGATCAACACTAGGTTCCACATAAGTTTTAGTTCAGTGACATGGTATGGTTGCGCTTGTAGAAAGGGTGACATTTATGCCATTTCTAATCTTGTGGGTGATAATTATTTTGAATTGAATATTCTACCCTTCTTTGACTTACACCTTATCTTTAATGTGAACCTACTTTAACCATACTTTCCACCTTATTGGACACCTTGGAGGTGGAAAAGCACTAGGATACTATATATGCCGGGCCTTACTACATTTAGTGAGCTACAATGGATCGAATCATGGATACAAAATTAAAGAGAACTTGTTTTAGGTTGTCAAAGCAAGGAAACTTCTTAAAGGGCAAGTGGTTCACCATGAACCATATCCAACATAAGTTCCTTAACTTGGTATAGGAACTTGACACATTGGAGACCATTGCTACTTAAGGAGGAAGCATTGCTATAAGCTTGGATGCCTATGTCTTGGAAAACAATCATAATACTAGAATTTTTAAGGTTGTGAACTTCTTACGCATTTTTAGGGCCTTCCCATGCCTTTTTAGAGATTTTGATGCCCAATGATTGGACATCTGACTCAATGTGCATGTTTTGTATCCAATGAGTTAAAGAATACTTAAAATGGAGAAATGGGTAAAATTTATCATCTTGATGAGGCTTCCTTTTGTCTTGGTTAGACATGTCAACTTTGTTTAGCTCAATGTGTACACTTAGCCCTAACTTCATGTGAGGGTTAGAATTCTTGCATCTTTTTTTGTTTCTACATAAGATTTTTTGACATTGTATAGTATGTAGTTTCAACCTCTTGTTACGGGGTTTTTTTGAATGAGCGTTGCGACCACATCTCTTCTCTATTGCTAATATTATAACGACTATATTTTTACAATATTTTTCACCATCTTTTAATAATTGAACTTTGTTTACATTCTATCTTTATGTGTTAATGTTATCTTTCACTTTATTCTCTACATAAATCACTTATTCACATGACCACTTGGAATCAATATCTATTGATGTTGATTAGCGTTTTAAAATGTGAAGAATGTTTAATTCATACATTCCCATGATTTCCTAGGCGACCCTTCAAATAGAGAACATATAAAAATTGACTAGAGTTGCTAGAGGTAAAGTCAATGTTGCTCCTTTATAGAGAGGGTTATTTACGTTCGTGCTTAACATTGTATCGATGTAGAGGAAATTCCCTTTCGAGGAGGACCATATGGTTTTCCTATGTCAATCTATTTTTAATAACACTGGCATGACTTTTTCCACTCATCTCAAGCAGTGAAAGGGATTTTTCTACTAGAAGATATCATATTTAAGCGGGAGAATAGGTATGGGTTCAAATGATCACTATGAAAATCTACCTTTTTGTTGTCGATATCATCTCTCTCATGGTCACTTATTCGGTAATCGTCCTAGAAAATCTATGGCCTCGAGAAAGAGATCCAAAGGGACTTGTTTCTTGTTTATACCAACACATTATAATCTTGGTTTTATGGTTTTTTATGGAGAGTAAGTTGAGAAGGGGTAACCATTCGTCCTTAGGGGTCCATGCATCCTTGAAGGTAGTGCTACTGCATTTAGGTGTGAACTCTTGCGTCAACTCTTCATTGGGAGAATTACATAAACTGATTGAAATTGAAATTTCTTTTCCATTTTTTTAATATGGATCTCAAAATGATGTTTTCAAAATTAGGGTTGCAATTCATATGGTGCTATGTGTAGGATTCATGTCTCCTCCTTGAATAATTACTCTATTATTGATCTTGGTTCTTCAATATTGAAATCTATAGGTAAGAAAGGAAAAAATTTAAATCTAAATTTGGATCCATCCATATTGATGACTCCTTCTCTGTCCAAAGCTCGTAGTGAAAGTTCAGTTTGGGGTATAAAGAGACACGGTATAAGATAGGTGTTGGTTATGTCAAGGCATATTTGTCCTAGTAATTCTCGGAGATGGTTGTGTTTTTGTGGCATATTTGTCATATTTGTCCTAGTAATGATTGTGTTTTTGTGGTTATTGCATATAGGTTCTCGGAGATGATAATTTTAACACCTTATACAAAGAGTGTGATAAGAAAAGCATTGCTAAGCTCTCCTTTGAGTATATTTGTGTAACAAAAAAACATTGACTCTAATAGGGACAATAAGTGCCTAAGTATCTTCTTGTCCAACCTTTGGTCCATGATAAACACTAAGCTAAGCAAAATGATTGCATTCCACTCCCAATGGATAGATATATGTAGGTAGCCAATAGGATGTTGAAAATGTCCTCATAATGTGCAAGTCCACGCATCCTCATAATAGTTATGTGGAGAATTGCCATTTTGAGGTGTACATGGGGTTCCATCCATTGAACCTAATTGATGTAGATCTACTCATTAAATTAGCACAAGAATATCCTTCCCATGCTTAGAATGAAGTGCAGAAAGCCAAAACATTTATTGAATTGATTCCACACATCCAACAATAAGTTCGTGATATCACACATAAAATAAACTCCAAGCTGTACAAGTAACAACATGATCAACATTAGGTTCCACATACGTTTCAGGTTAGTGACATGGTATGGTTGCGTTTGTAGAAAGGGTGACATTTATGCCATTTCTAATCTTTTGGGTGATAAATATTTTGAATTAAATATTCTACCCTTCTTTTACTTACACCTTATCTTTAATGTGAACCTACTTCAACCATACTCTCCACCTTGTTGGACACCTTGGAGGTGGAAAAGCACTAGGATACTATATATGCCAGGCCTTACTACATTTAGTGAGCTACAATGGATCGAATCATGGATACAAAATTAAAGATAACTTGTTTTAGGTTGTCAAAGTAAGGAAAATTCTTAAAGGGCAAGTGGTTCACCATGAACTGTATCCAACATAAGTTCCTTACTTTGGTATAGGAACTTGACACAATGGAGACCATTGCTAATTAAGGAGGAAGCATTGCTCTAATCTTAGATGCCTATGTCTTGGAAAACAATCATAATACTAGAATTTTTAAGGCTGTAAACTTCTTACGCATTTTAAGGGCCTTCCCATGCCTTTTTAGAGATATTTATGCCCAATGATTGGGTATCTGACTCAATGTGCATGTTTTGTATCCAATGAGTTAAAGAATACATAAAAATGGAGAAATGAGTTAAATTTATCATCTTGACGAGGTTTCCTTTTGTCTTGGTTAGACATGTCAACTTTGTTTAGCTCAATGTGTACACTTAGCCCTAACTTCATGTGAGGGTTAGAATTCTTGCATCTTTTTTTGTTTCTACATACGATTTTTTGACATTGTATAGTATGTAGTTTCAACCTCTTGTTATGGTTTTTTTGTGAATGAGTGTTGTAGCCACATCTCTTCTCTATTACTAATATTATAACGACTATATTTTTACAATATTTTTCACCATCTTTTAATAATGGAACTTTGTTTACATTCTATCTTTATGTGTTAATGTTATCTTTCACTTATTTCTCTACATAAATCATTTATTCACATGACCAATTGGAATCAATATCTATTAATGTTGACTACTGTTTTAAAACGTGAAGAATGCTTAATTCATATATTCCCATGCTTTCCTAGGCGATCCTTCAAATAAAAGACATATAAAAGTGGACGAGAGCTGCTAGAGTTGAAGTTGGGATTGCTCCTTTATAGAGAGGGTTATTTACGTTCGTGTTTAACATTGTATCAAGGTAGAGGCAATTCCCTTTGGAGGAGGACCATATGGTTTTCATATGCCAGTATAGTTTTAATATCCATGGCATGAATTTTTCCACTTATCTCAAGCAACGAAAGGGATTTTTCTACTAGAAGATATCATATTTAAGCTGGAGAATAGGTATGGGTTCAAATGATCACTATGAAATTCTATCTTTTTGTTGTCGCTATCATCTTTCTCATGGTCACTTATTCAGTAACTATCCTAGAAAATCTATGGCCTTGAGAAAGAGATCCAAAGGGACTTGCTTTTTTGTTTATACCAACACATTATAATCTTGGTTTTATGGCGTTTTATGGAGAGTAAGTTGAATAGGCGTAACCATTCGTCCTTAGGGTTCCATGCATCCTTGAAGGTAGTGCTATTGCATTTAGGTGTGGATTCTTGCGTCAACTCTTCATTGGGAGAATTATATAAACTGATTGAAACTGAAATTTATTTTCGATTTTTTTTAATATGGATCTCAAATGATGTTTCCAAAATCAGGGTTGCAATTCATATGATGCTTATGTGTAGGATTCATGTCTCCTCCTTGAATAATTACTCTATTATTGATCTTGTTTCTTCATTATTGAAATCTATAGGTAAGAAAGGGAAACTTTTAATTCTAAATTTGGATCCATCCATATTGATGACTCCTTCTCTGTCCAAAGCTCGTACTCAAAGTTCATTTTTGGGTATAAAGAGACATGACATAAGATAGGTGTTGGTTATGTCAAGGCATATTTGTCCTAGTAATTCTCACTCGAGGTGAGGTGACGTCATGAGTCTCAACTCATAATTGGATCACTTGGTTCTATCATATTATTATAATGGCATGATTGAGCCTTGAATATTTTTATAATCCAAGTTGTAAGAGTATCCAAGCATGAAGGTGATCCATGAGGATATTGGTGGCCACCCACCTATTCCACTTGGACCCCCACCATTGTTTCTTTCAGTTTTCCAGTTTCCTTAATTGTAGCACAATTTACNTTTCGGATCCGTTTTGAGGCCCTAAACAATGTTTTTTCGGCATCGAATGGTCGGGAAGATATGAGTGCATTTTGGACTTGATATTGGCTATTTATAGATGTAGTCCTTGAACAGATATTATCATGCGCATCAAACGGAGGTAGTATGCTAAAGTTACGACCTCGGGGAAATTAATGTACCAAGTTACCCAACGGGGCCCACATTCTGGCGTTTAACCTCCTAGGGTTAGGTTTTTGGATGTGTAGGGTTTCCATTATTTCTCAATAATATAAAGGCCTTCGAGCCTCATTGTAACACATAGTTTAGAGGGATGTAGCCGCCACATCTCTTCTCAGAGATAAGCTACCAACACTCTAGATAGTTTATTTCCATTCTCTATGTAAACAAGTTTTAGTTCTTTGATTAGTGAAATGAAGTGTTATTTCCACTCCATATTTGTTTCTATGGTTATTTGTGTATTCTGTTGCGTTCCTGCATAAATCCGGATCAGAAGGCTTGTGATTCTTTCTTATACAACCTCTTTAGAGCATAATATTTTGCAACAACCCTTGGAGATTTTTTTCTTATCAATGATATTTACATAATTTTTCCTTGGAAAAAAAAAAAAAAAAATAGGTTGCTTTTGAACCATCAATTTTCATTGGCCTATTTGCAACCACTATGTCAGAGGTCTTTGATTGCTTCTTGGGCTTATATGCCTCTTAGAGATGTTTGATAGGGGTTTTGTGATACCTTAGGGGGATCAACCTTTGTTGTTGTAGGCTTCTTGTTTATGGTATTCTTCTCCTTCTTGATCTTAACATTATCAATGTTCTTTCCTCTCACGATGACCTTTAGTAGCTCCTCACTTTTGTTAAATTGTTGAAATTCGATAAATTGCATAGTTGAGCATCTATCTTCTTCTTTAAAAATTTGGGCAAATCACAAAAAATACACTTGTCACTCAAGAATTTCACTATTGCATAAGTATTCGATGCCCCACACTCCTTTAGGAAAGAATTTCTTTGCAATATTTTTTAATAAGGCCACATAACAAAACTTCAAATCATAGAAATTATAAAATAAAAACATTTCAATAAATCAAAAGTGTATTGTGCAACATGTAGAAATAAGGTTGGAGGGTGTAGGGGGAGGCTTTTAACCTAACTCTTGCTTTCTTCCCTTTTGGGGTTTCACTTATTTCTCCTTTGATGCCTTGTTGTGATTATATTTTGTAGTTTGGGGATCTTCATTCTTCATGGGCTCAACGATGATGAGATCCTTAACAACATACAAGTAAGCCATTGATTGTTACTATAAATTCGATGATACCACACCTCATTTTTTCTATTTGGGAGATCAAAATAAATTACATTTTTTGTAGTACTTGAATTCAATAGTGATAAGAATGCTAAAATTACTGATATAGGAATAAGGAAACATGATGGAATTTGCTCATAACACATGTGATAATAGAGGAGCAAAGGTTATGTAGATACTCATTCTCTCACGAACATATCCATATTATATTTATGGCATCAAGAAGCAACTGACTAACAAATCAAAGAGAGGTCGAATATTCATATTATATATTGGGAATCAACATTTTAGGAGGATCTAGAGAAATGCACAACACGATTGATTGAGAATATTATAGGAAAGAAACAAAGTGTTGTGAGTAGAGTAAATGAAGCAGTGAGCCCCTGCCATAAAGTGAAAGGAACTAAATTCAATAGTGAGAATGCTAAAACTATCAATACAAAAATAGGGAAACATGGTGGAATTTGCTTAGAATACATGATATGACAGTGAAGCAAAGACGATGGCGATACTTATGCTCTCACATACATATCAATATTATAATTAACGCATAAAAAAACAACTAACTCACAAAATTAAGGAGAGGTAAAATATTCATACAAGACATCAAGAATCAACATTTTAAGAAGATCTAATAAGAGACAACAAAATTAGCTGAAAAAATGAGAAGATAAAAGCAAAGTGTTATTAGTAGAGTCAATCAAGCAACGAATCCCCTAATACAAAGTGAAAAGAACTAAGACCAATTCAGTAAACAAAATCCATAAAATTTGGATTCTCCAATTATACCATAACTTTAATCATAATTTTAATTTTATTAAAAATAATACAACATGTAAACTTTGTTATCTTATATGATTATTCAAACTCATGATTTCACATTTTCTTATTAAAGATATCAATGCTCACTACAAGATTGAATGATAGCTCCTCATTATTCTTTCTTTCACATGCTATTTTTAAAAGAAGTAAGATGTGATATGCTTATGCTTTTCAAATCACATCTCCATCAATAAATCTCCTTGATTCATGTAAAGTTACAAAAATAAAAAGTAGGGCATAAGATTTTTTGAAATGGAAGGCATGAGAATCAAGCAATTTTCGAGAATTTTCATATGCTCCTAAACGATTACCAATAATAAACGTATTAATGCGATTTTTAACATTAATTAAAGGTTGTTAGCATAAAATGGGATTCCCAGCATTAAAGGCTATCAACATAAAATGTCAGATACCTTGCGCATAAAATCCAAGAGAGGCCAAACACTTTTTTCTTGATAAGACCGCAAAATTTTAATGCTTGTAGTTGAGAGCCATGGACCCTACCTTAAAAGTTGTACATTGCTTTTCAAATATTAAATTTATTCTAACGGTATGCGACGGGAATGGAATATGCTGGTGTTAACTTTTTTAGCCAAGTTCCATAATTGTTATTAATAATAATTATTTATCAGCTTTATAACCAAGTTCCATAATTGTTATTATTAATAATTATTTTTTTAATATGATATAATGAATTGCATCATACATAAATTACATCACACATAAGGTCCATGCAATTTATCATATAGTACATTAAGGCCATCATCATTTTGGTTTGACTACAATAGGAAATAGTAATTATTTTTGGCTGTATAAAGGAACAAATATATTTTATGTGGTTGTGTGTTAAATTTACAATTGTGATATAAACTTAGTTTGTTTTTTTAATTAAATTTTAAAACTAAATTATATAATTAGTATTATTATATTATAAGTATATACTTTTAAATATAAATTATATATTTAATTTAAAAAAATTAAAAAAAATAAAATTTAGAGTACAAACATGCATAAATCAAATAATTATTTGAAAAATCATTATATTTTTGTTTTGAATTTTATTCATGGTTATACTTAATTTTCATTTTCATATATTCAAATGGGAAAGAACAACTATTTGAAAAATCATATATACCATTATATTTTTGTTTTGCATTCATGGTTATACTCAATTTTCATTTTTATGTATTCAAATGGGAATGAATAACTTTTTTACATTATTAGATTTTTAAAATTATTTAAAATTTTATTATTTTCATTAGAGATTAAGGATATTTATTTATTTATAAAATATAAAGATGATGATGATGATAATCTAATTTTAAGGTCATAGCCAAGTTAAGCACCAAATTGGTGTATGAGACTCCTATGTTTGTGAGAAGGGACCTTCTTCATATAGCTATTTGATGGCTAAAGTTTATGAACGTGTACATACCCTATGCCCTCTAGATTTGAACCCATGACCTCCTAGGAAGAAACACATGTTCTTAGCCATTAGGTCCACTCAATCTGTATATGAAAGAGTAAGTAGGTACCAATTATGTAACTATTTGAAAATAAGAATAGTTTTTCTAGCAAGCTACCTATGCCTTCATCGAACCTTAAAATTGTTTGAAAAAATGCTGTAATGTCATCATCCACTCAATATTCGATTTCTAATGGAGTGAAGAAATTGAACCAATTTATCATTGTGTAATTACTTATACACACTTTGACCTAAATTAGACATAGTTCATTGTGTATACCTTGTAAACATTTAAGAATATTCGATTAAACAACCATCATGGGTTTCAGGGAGAAGACAATTAAAGTTTAACATAAGAAATCCTAACAAAAGACAATTAAAGTTTGACATACAAAAATCATATATATCATTATATTTTTGTTTTGAATTTTATTCATGGTTATACTCAACTTTCATTTTCATATATTCAAATGGGAAAGAATAATATTTTTACATTATTAGATTTCTAAAATTATTTAAATTTATTATGAAATTTTATTATTTTCATTAGAGATTAAGGATATTTATTTATTTATAAAATATAAAGATGATGATGATGATGATGACGATGATAATAATCTAATTTTAAGGTCATAGCCAAGTCAAGCACCAAATTGGTGTATGAGACTCCCATGTTTGTGAGAAGGGACCTCCTTCAATTAGCTATTTGATGACTAAAGTTTATGAACGTGTACATACCCTATGCCCTATAGATTTGAAGCCATGACCTCCTAGGAGGCAACACATGTTCTTAGCCATTAGGTCGACTCAATCTGTATATGACATAGTAAGTAGGTACCAATTATGTAACTATTTGAAAATAAGAATAGTTTTCCTAGCAAGCTACCGATGCCTTCATCGAACCTTAAAATTGTTTGAAGAAAATGCTATAATGTCATCATCCACTCAATATTCTATTTCTAATGGAGTGAAGAAATTGAACCAATTTATCGTTGTGTAATTACTTATGCACACTTTGACCTAAATTAGACATACTTCATTGTGTGTGCCTTGTAAACATTTAAGAATATTCGATTAAACAACAATCATGGGTTTCAGGGAGAAGACAATTAAAGTTTAACATAAGAAATCCTAACAAAAGACAATTAAAGTTTGACATACAAAAACCTAACAAGATACTTAGACCAAGTTATAGAAATATAAAACTTATAAATTAAGCTTCATCGATTGTACTTAATCATCACTCCTCAAATAATACAATAGCTAAACATAAAACTCCCAAATAGTGGGGTGAAAATGAGATTTTCAATAATAGAAGTGAGCATCAAATGCACATTGTATGAGGAAAAATATTTGGATTGTGGATTCAAAAGCACCATCTTAATATCAACAAAAAAACATCTAATGAGTAGTCCCACATCACCTAGATTCTAAGGAGAATACAATGTATCATGGACATGATCAACATCCCTTCACTTTGCAAGAAACCTAGTTGTTAAAGCCAAAATGGCATCATCAACCCACTACAAGTAAAACACCTTTTGGTGGAGGTTTTTGCAGATGTTTTTAAGTGTTAAAGATTGGGTAAAATATAAAAAGAACCTCTGCTATCAGCGACTGAGGTTTTGATGGATTTTCACTATAACTAAAAATTCTAGGAAGCTAAAGGTTTTTTGTTGGTGCTCTGATCTCGATATTGTGCACTATTGCACCAACTATATTAAATAAGTACCAATTCTCCATGTATTGATACACACCCATGCACCGACTATATAAAATACACACATGTGCTCTATGTACTGATACACATTGGTGCTTGAAAAAATCTACATTAAAGATCAATGCATACGATATATTTGCAAAGCCATGTTGTATATTTTAGATATTGAAAGCACCAATTGCACTTATATCTACAATGCATTGGTGCTCGACATTTTAGTTAGGATTGGGGCTTAAAAAATGCGTATTGTGCACAATGTTGGCACGATCTTAAACTTACCCAGGTTCATACAACATCATATCAACAAAAACCCAAGGTACTGACCCGGCAGGGTTTTAGCCCTGTCAGCAACACTTCATGTAGAGCAGATGAGGTCTCACTTGAGATACCTATGGAAGCTGTAGGAATCATTTTTTTGCAGTGGTGAAGGGGATCTTTGACATACCAAACATCGACAATACGTATTATGACCGATCAGGAACTGCGACACTCGATTGGAAATTATTCAGAACATCAACCATATTCATATAATTAAACTAACCAGTGCACTGTACTCATTTCATTTATTCATAGCTATACATTCATGCATCGAAAGATAACATTAAAACATCACAAAAATACATCATGCACAATCGACACAAGGATTTTAACGTGGAAACCCAATCGAGAGAAAACCACAAAAGCGCTCATTTATTAAAAGAGTTGCTTCTTGAACACTTTAAGTTTGCGCACATAGCCTACAGACATTCCCCAAAACCCCATTACATTAAATATGTGCACACAACATGCAGATGAACCTCATACTTGCAACTCTTTGATAAAAACAATACACAGTGATCAACACATACAACAACTTAGCTTTTCTCACCAACTTCACTAATACAAGCTAACCACAAAAGGCCCGATCCCTTCCAAATTTATAGGATCTACTGGCCAATTTACATCCAGTGCCCATTACCTAGTAAGTGGACAAACATTCTAAATAACTAACCAACCTTTCGAATGGACTTCATCAAAATAGTTAATTATCCTTGAACTTTTCCCAAAAATTCGGAGCTGACCGCTTCTTTATCCCTCCCTTCATAACCTTGTCACACTTCTACCAAAACTCAAAAATGGTACCAAAATTGTCCAAACAGAATTAGGGCCAACGCATCGATGCAAAAGTTATATAATAAAAGCATTGGTGCATATTACATACATAAATGGATTAGGGTGTATTACATATGTAAAATCACTAGGGTGTATTACTTATGAAAAAGCACTAGTTTGTATATTATCTTATGCATTGCAAGTCCTTCTGATGGTAAAGACAATGCTAATGACAATGATTACAATATCATTGAAGAAAATGATGCTATTGTTGTCATTAGGAGTGCCGATGCTTTTATTATAGTCTCTTGCATTGGTGGATAATGCTCACCTAAACACACAAGTTTGTAAGTAGGTATGAACCACACCATCAAATTCAAATGATCACAATGTAGCAATATTTTTTAGTGCCAACTTTTTCCACGTTGTGGGTATGCAAATGCATTTATTTTTTATTGTTTAATTACTAAAATTTACTTGAGGTATTATTTAACTATCTACTGAAATTATGGAGTGAAGCTTGATCTAGCATAGAGGCGAAAGAGGAACTAGGGCTTGACAGTTTGGAGAGCCCTGAGGGATTGGAAGCTATTGCACGCAAAAGCGCATATCACAACTCTAGATGGGGTGGGGGCTTCAACCCCCTCAAGCAGCCATGGATGACACGATCTCCCGGGGCCATTCGATTGGTGGGATCGGAGGAGCCAATAGGGATCTAGATGGCGAGAAGGGAGGAACGTAGGGGGGAGAAGATCATGCCAGGGAGGTTGCTTCCTGAGGGCTCAGAAGATCCCTACAGTCTAGATCCGATCGGAAACTGTGGGAAAGTTGAGATGTGGAAAGAAAAGGCCCTCATCGGGAAATTTGTAGGAGTATGGCCAAATGAAAGAGCTCTGGTTTGGTGGATCCAATGCACTTGGAAGACCAAGGGCCACTATGACCTCCATTTGGGGGCAAAGGGATTCTTCACCATTATTGTTTTCAATCAGGAGGACAGAGACAGAGTCCCAGAAGGAGGTCCCTACTTTTTTTCAGCAGGGCTTTATCTGCGTCCTTGGAAGGCACGTTTTAACCCAGAAATGAAGGATTTGACAGTTGCTTCGGTATGGATCCGATTGGTCGGCCTCCCAAGAGAATACTGAGATATGGAAATCCTAAGAGACATAGGTAACTCGATAGGAGAATTCACGAAGGTAGCCGAAAAAACCAGGCATCAGTGGTATACGACCTATGCCCGGATCTATGTCTACATGGACTTGTCGAAGGATATCTCTGAGGAAGTGAGCTTGAATTGGGAGGATGAGGAATGGATCCAGCAGATCAACTATGAAAAACTCCCTTTTTGCTGCAGAATATGCCATGAATATGGCCACCTTGGACGGAACTTTCTGAAAGGGAACCGGGAAAAGCCGACTTTAGATCAAGAAGGGGAAGAAAAGTAGGCCAATAAGGGAGTCACGCAGGTCAAGAGCAGGAAATGAGGAAAGAAAAATGGAGGGCATAAAATGCGAAAGGAAACAGTTGAGAAAACCCTAAGAAGCTTGAATCCCTTTCAGCTCTTGGAGGAAGAGGATAAAGGGGAGTTGTCCAGAAAAATCAAAAGGAAGAAGAAACAAGGTTGATCACAGATGGATCTAACAAGAACAGTCGGTTGGAAGCAATGGAAGAGGACAATGTGGAAGATATGAAGTTAGGAGAGCTAGACTTGGATGCGATTGAAGAAGAATGCGAAAAGGCAGGCAAAGGATATGTCTCGCGGGAGCAGGTGGAACTCCTCCAGCAAGCCATCATCAGATCGAAATCCCACCAAGATCTGGGGATCATCGCAGAACCTCTGAAAGGAAGCAAGAGGAAGTCACCATGGGAGGATCTGAAGCGAGGGTGAAAGCTGAACAAGCAAAGGATCGTTAAAATTGGAGTCAAATTGATTGAATCAAGTTAGTATCCGATGATAAGGGTGACCTTCTCGGAAGTAAGTAAGGTTACTCAATGAAGATAGTCTCATGGAATATTACGGGGTGTAACCACCCGAGAAAGATAAAACCCTAAATAGAAAGATTAAGCAGGAAAAACCAGATGTGCTATTTTTACAAGAAACTAAATGTAGATATGAAACCCTAATGAGAATGGGACAAAATTTTTGGAAAGGAAATAGTGTAATGGCAACAGATGCGAAAGGCATGGTGGGGGGAATGACAATTCTATGGCACCTGGGAATGATAGAACTCTTGGAGTGGTGTGCCAACCATTTCTCTTTAATGGCAGTTTTCAAGTTTTTAGGATCAGGGGTCACAGGGACCCTGGTCAACATATATGGACCCAACGCCTTCCCCCATAAATAGGCTTTCATCGACCATTTGAGATGGCTGAGTGCTCTGGCCTAGGAGGGGAATTGGATTATTGGTGGGGATTTCAACTTGATCACCTCTCTCGGGGAATAGAATGGGGGGAGGAGGGTACTGGAAAAGTACGAAGAAGAATTCAGGGAGATATTGGCCCATAGCCCTCTGGAGGATCTGGAGATAGGGGATGGGTGGTTTGCATGGAATAACAGGAGGGCAGGGGTGCACCTTATCGCTTCCCGGATAGACAGATTCCCATTGTCAGAAAATATTGTTAGGGGGGCTGGGGAAGTGAGGGCGAATGTCCTCCCAATAGCAGGCTCAAATCATTGGCCAATCAATCTTGAATGGGACTGGTTGAACGCCATCTTAAGTAAGCCCTTTCGCTTCAAGCGATTTTGGCTGGAGAATAAGGACCTTAAGCACCTGGTGGAGCAATGGTTGCAGGAAATGGACAATCCGAGGGTGACCAGAATGTACAACTTCTAGCAGAAAATCAAGGCGTTGAAAGCTAGGATACGTACGTGAAACAAAGAGGAATTTGGTAATATCTTTGAGGACAAAAAAGGGCTCATCCAGTACATTAACCTCATCCAGCAGAAGGGAATGGAATCGGGATGGGACATGGAGATTAAAGAGAAGGAGAAAGACCTTCTCATACTACTGGATACTAGAGAGAGACAATAAGAGATATGCTGGAAGCATAAATCTAGGTTCAAATGGCTTCAGGAGGGAGAAAAGAACTCCAAATTCTTCCACAATTATGTGGTCCATAATAGATTAGACTCAAAGATCCATAAAATCAAAAGGCCAGATGGGTCCCAGGTGGAGACTAGAGGGGAGGTAGAGGAGGAACTTACAAGCTATTTTAAGGGAATCATGACTGAGGAAAACAATGATAGGGATCAAGACATTGCTCGTATCACTGCTCTCATCCCCAGGAAGGTCACTAGGGAGGACAATGAGATGCTCAATAAACCCATTTCCATGCAGGAGGTGGAGTAAGCAGTGAGACAGATGGCCCAAGGGAAGGCCCTTGGCCCAGATGGATTGACAACCAACTTCTTCCACTTCTTCTAGGATACGATCAAAGAGGAAGTCTAGGAAATTGTTGAGGATTCAAGGAGAAAGCGAGGGGTCCTAAAAACCTTTAATGCAACTTTTCTATCGCTGATACTGAAGGAGGAGGGTGCGGAATCTCCAGGTAAGTTCAGACTCATATCCCTCTGTAATGTGATTTATAAAATCATATCCAAGGTGAGCACGAATTGATTAAAGCCCCTACTCATAGGCCTGATCAGTCCAGAACAATCCGATTTTTTGGAAGGTAGACAGATCATGGATGGTATCATAGTAGTCCATGAAACCATCCACTCTTTGAAGAGAACTAGATAGCCTGGAATGATTATTAAGATTGACATAGCAAGGCCTATGACAAACTCAATTGGAAATACTTGGAGATAATGATAAGGGCTTTCGGTTTTAGCTCGGAATGGGTGGAATTGATCATGGCTCTAGTCACCACTCCTTTCTTCTCCATCATGTTGAATGGCTCCTTGACCAATATGTTTTCACCAACCCCAGGGATAAGGTAGGAAGACCTGCTCTGCCCTTTTATCTTTGTCCTAATGGTGGAGGGCCTGAGTAAACTCATCCAAAATCAGATGGGAGAAGGGGGAATCAGGGGTCTCTCGCTCCACGAAGGCATGCAAAAACAAACTCACTAGCAATCTGTGGCTGACACGATGCTCATGGGGTACCCTTCAGTCCAAGAAGTTCACGCTTTCAAAAGGAGTTTAACGCTCTTTGCAAAGGCGTCTGGGCTAACAGTTAATGCCACGAAATCTCAAGTGTTTTTCTTAAACACAACTCCCATCACACAAAGGAATATTGTCAGGATTTTGGGTTTCACTAAAGGATCCTTCCCCTCCAAGTATCTTGGTGTTCCTTTGGGTAAAGGGACCATAAAAAATGCTTCATGGCAATATATCATCGATAGGATTAGGGGCAGGCTATCAAGTTGGGTCCTTAAGCCCTTGAACTTACCAAGCAGACTCGTCTTGGTAAATTCGGTCCTCCAAGCCATGCCAGTTTATCTTTTCTTTGTTTTCTCCGTCCCTAAGACCATCATCAAGGAGATACAAAGTATTCATCGAAACTTCCTATGGGCAGGCAGAGAAGCAAAGGCCAAATTCTTTCTGGTCAGCTAGGAGAAAATATGTGCCCCGAAGGAAAAAAGGCAGTCTGGGCTTATGTGACCCCGAAATTATGGGGGAAATTCAATGAGCCAAAATTTGATGGAGATGGTGTAATTATATGCAGGAACCATGGGCCAAGATTTGACAAATGAAGTATGCTAGGAATCGCCCTAGGACCCAACTAATACGATTCAATGAGGAACCTCCAGGATCTCATATTTGGATGAAGGCTCTAGCGGGTCGAAAGATAGTCTAGGAGCATAGTTTCTAGGAGGTCAAGGAGGGGAATTATGCCAATTTTTGGGACGATTCGTGGAATAAGCTCCCTCAATTAGGGAATGACCCCCGCTGGCAGCACATACGAGCTAGATGGATGGAGGAAGGCAAGATCAAGTTACATCACTACTGGGAAGAGGGAACCCAGGGGGACCAACGACGATGGGCGATCCTGGACAGACGGGATGAGAGGATCTCATAGGAATACTTGCGAGCTTTCAAGTATAAACTTCAGGAGCGAGGCATTTGACATAAAGACGGGAAAGACACTCTACGGTGGGGATACACTAAAAAAGGATCCTTTAGCATAAAAGAAGCCTACAATATTTGGATCAGAAGGCAGGAGGAGGAGGATGAGATATATACAACCAAACCATGGCCAAAGGTTGCCACCTTCTGTTGGCTGGTAGTCAGAAGTAGGATATTGACAGGGGAAATCCTAAGATGAAGAGGAATTCAAGACCCATCACAATTCTCCCTATGTAGATTCCAAGAGGAGAGCATGAACCACCTGCTTGATTATTTCTCATTCTTCGCGAAAATCTGGGATAGGGGTACTTAGGCTTTTAGAAAGAGCAACAGGTGTAGGGTAGATCCGTGCCAAACTCTGAGGCAATGGCATCCCAAAGCTTTCAAAAATTGCATATTATGCACACTATAGTAAGCTTTTCTGGGTCATGTCTTGTGGGTGGTATGGAAGGAGAAAAATAGATGAATCTTTCGGGACAAGTAGCACATGCCAGAGGAGGTGTGGAAGACCTTGACCATAAACCTTGTGGAAACAATCCAGAGCACAGAATGGAACGAGGAAGACAAAGAGTTCACAGGCCCATAAATGTTAATTGCAGAAGGCTGGGGGTTAACCCAAGGGACTCTTGATGGCTTGCAACAAGGGTCAAGGTTTGCAGAGTCTCTAGCCCTATGTCTTGGTATCCCCCACCATGTATGGTTTACAAACTAAATTTTGACGAGGCGGTGAAGGGTAACCTTGGAGTAGCAGGTTATGGGGGAGTTTGTAGAAACTTGGGTGGAGAAGTTCTTCAAGTATATTATGGAGCAATTGGATTTGACACAAACAACTCCGTGGAACTCGAAGGCATGCTTCAGGGTATCAGTCTGATGCTCAGGGAAGGTTGGCTATCGAAAATGGTGGAAGGGGATTCAAACATCCTCATATAGATGGAAAAGCAACTCGCCTATGGGAGGACAACAGAGAAGGTATCGTCCAGCTGGAGTCTGGCCAGTCGGCTGGAGACCCTTCGCAGCTTGGTCTTGGCTCATTCGACCATTTCCTTTCACCATGCTAGAAAGGAAGCAAACCAGGTGGCAGACCTGCTGGAAAACGTGGGCACAGGGGAGAATGGGCCCTGCAGGAGGTGACAAATTGAGGACTTCGGGGCGGCTCAGTGGGTGCTAAGGTGCCAACAGTTAGTCCTTCAAGATGTCAGCACGAATGGATAGATGGTGGGTGATGCAAGGGATAATCAAGGCCATCATAGGGGGTGGTGGGAGCCTTCCACAGATCTTAACCATCACCACACGTAATCATGAAGGTGTTGTACATTATATTCTGAGCCATTCCTTTCACCGTTAATATTGGGTACGATACTCGGCTAGGAAGGAAAGGAGGGATAGATTTTTTGCGAGAAAGGGATTCAGGAATGACGATAGGAATGATGTCTCAGCTCGTGTTGAGTACAGGGAAAGGTGATCACTAGATTGGGGAGATCGATGAAAGGTACATAATCATTAATCCAAACAACGTCCCATATCCTATTAATACCGACATGGTTGCATGGCTCACCATCTGCTTCCCATGGAAGGAATACACCGACCTGTTGGTGATTAAGTGTAGGGAGCGAGTTTGGGAAGATCATAGCAGTTTAGTGAAGAGTGTGAGAGCGAAAGGTGAGATGGATCCTCCCTGGGGCGGTTATGGGAAGTCTAATGCAAGTGAAGCTTCAGCTCCGAGCCGTGGCAAAGGGAAGGGTGGGGCAAAGAGCGGCAAGGATACTGCAATTTGGGCTCAACTCCATGCCTGGGCGGCTGCAGAATTCTTTAAATACCGCATCCCTCTGATTGTTGGCAAAGCCACGAAAGAATGGAAAAGGAATTATGGGAACAAGTAAAAACTATGCCAATTGAGGAAGTTTGAATGGAGGTCGAGGACTGGGTCATGGATCCGGGCTCTATAGCCGGTAGGGCTTCGGCCCATGACCATCTGATCATGCTGTATTGGGTTATCATGAACATGGTTACACATGTCTCGCTTAATCTGGAGGCTAGGAAGGAAGAGGTTGCAACGAAGAAAAAAGGGGATGAGGAGCCTGTTAAATCTTGGAAGGATCACAATGCAGACTGCCAGGTGATGCACAAGAAGCTCAACGAGCATAGTGAGGACTACCGATTGATGCACCATAAAGTTTATCAAATTGAGTCGCGCCCGGTAACTGTCCTCTACCACCCGGGGATGGAACAACACTGGGAAGGAGGCCCTTGCCGGAGGTCAGGGTGTCGAGGCATGGAGATAGCTGGTGGTGGCCCCCCACAGAATGGGGATGATTTGGTGCATAGTGCGGGCTTTCCCAGCGTCAACCTCCTTCCTTGATCCGTGTTTCTATTTTTATGTTATTGTCCTGTCTACATGATAGCAAGTCTCTGTCCATAGAAATAGGTGCCTTTAGCCAGTTTACTTATAGCGCTAGCGGGCTTAGTTATGGGATTGAACTCTGCCTAGGTGGAGATCTCCCTCTTTTGGGAAGGAAGATGATTTTGTGGGCGACTTTAATAGCTTTTGAGCTGGGTTTTTTGATGTGGCATATGTTTTGGGCGTCCCTGTAATCGCTAATTGCACAGTAATATAATCTCTTATTTACAAAAAAAATACTAAATTTTACTTAATCATTAGAAAAACAAATAACTTTTATAATAATATTGTTTTTTATATTTTAATATTGCATTTGGATATAATCACTACATTAATATGTTGTATCATTTATATAAATACACTAGTAGATTACGCTTTTGTTTATTTGATCAATATGTTTAATTGACAACATAAAATTTTATGACACTAAACAAATGCAATAGAATAAGAAGTTTATTTTACTATATATGAATAAGAGACCCTTCGTTATACAAAACATGACAACATAAAACTCCACTATATTCAATTGTCAATAAAGAGTTGTTATAATTATTGCTAACATGCATTATCCAATTGGGAGAATATGTCTACATTAAACAAAATGTGTAATTTTCACATACAAACATTCAACAATATACAACTTATAACATTCAATTTCTATGATTATCACTCTTTGCTTGAGCTACTTTCAATTCTCTTTGTATGCCTCATTTGTTCATCACTTGGAGAAGATATCGTGGTTGTGTTATTTGCCATGATTTGTTGAATGCCTTGGTTTGACATTGCGTATCTTTATGTTGCATCTACATGCATATAAATAAAGTGTAATTTACGCATATCTACATTATAGTAGAATATACATGATTGTGTAAAAAAAAATAGCATAGCAATGATTGCTTCATAAACAATATACATTATTTTGAAACCATTTTTCATGTCATTTCTCAAGATATCTTCTATTGGATCCACTTAGTGCTTTGTTTCCTCCGATTCTTATATGCCAAGACAATGCATATATATAATTAAAGGCTTCTTGTTGTTCGATTAATTATATTATAAGTGAAGTAAACCAACATTGCTACTTATATATTGTTCAATTAACCCTTGAGACTCCTGGCAACACACACTCACAACCCACATTTAATCCAATTTCAATTGATAGATGGCTCTTCTTTGTATGCTAGCACTTGTTAAAAAAAAATCATGGACGATTGTAAATAAATACAAATATGTACATTACAACAAATATGAAATAATAAGTAAGTAAAACGCATTAAGTATTCACAAACTTTGCAATAAATCCTTATATGTCTTATCGTCTTGTCTTATGTGTTGAATGGGTTCCGATTTTTTTTTCAATGCGAAACATTTGAGAATTAGTGCTTTATGTGATAATTAAACTTTATGCACATAAAAATCAATGATCACGTACATTGATGCAAGTGTTGCTGGGATGATTCCTCTTGTGATGCAATTATGCTAATTTCTTTGACCATCTCCTTATACATTTTTGTTTTTACATCCCTATCGACAAGTTTTAGATATCATGCCATCCGTCCTTTGGAATTTTACCAATCTTCTTAAAAATGAAAAAACACAATTAAAAAAAAATATTTATAAGAAAATAAAAATAGCTAAAATATTAATTTGGTAATTTTTTAGACTAATGTATGCCTATTACAATCTTTTTACTTTTCAATAATACTTTTTAAATGACTCTTTTTTGTTGTTGTATGATTTTGCTATTGCAAGTCTCACAAGTCCGATTGACCATTGCTCCAGGAAACTCGTTGCAGTTTATGTATGATCTGATGTATGGAGTCATTGATTTTTGTACTATAGATAAAAAGAATCTCAACATATTCTTCTATATCCCTCATAATTTTATAATTTTTTTTACCCTTCTCAGTAACTTCCAACACCGCTCTAGATGAACTGAAGACGATCTCATTGTCATTTACATCTTTCATGATTTTTATTTTCTTAGGACATCCTTATGTTCCCTTGTTGTCGATCCATATACAACATTCCACAAATGTAAACTCAAATGTTTGAATCATGTTTACAACAATTATAATAGTAAAAAGTCGAAAAAAAAACTTCACATTGACCAACTTTTGATCCACCTAATCTAGTAAATACCCAAAGCCTCATATGCAAATACACAAAGCCGATAAATATTCATTGCCTAAAAAACCCAATGTTAGAGTTTAAAGAAACAAAAAAAAAGTGATGAAACAAGAAAACTAAGTTTTGCAACATTAAAGGTAACTTTGAAGCTATTCTATTTTTTAATGCACTCTAAATGTTAGTAGTGACAAATAAATAATTTATGTAAATTTTGAGACAAGTAAAATGGAGTTAAATACCTTAAATTTCTACTCAATTCCTTAAATGGAGGTTGTTTGTTAGCTATGTCAATTCCTTACAAATTTAGCTTTTCTCAAAAATCCATCCACTTCAAAGTCTTTCCTATACAATCTCTTATGTATAAAGTTCCCTTTTAACATTTGGTAAAATAATGAAATAGGACTAGGATTTTCTTTCATAAACTTACTTTTCTTTTACAAAATGAAATTGCAACTCAACTTGTCACTTAATTTTTCAGTGCATTGGTGATAAATACACGTGATGTTTTCTTTTTAAATCCAACTTGTGGTGCACTTTACAAATATAATCTCAATAAGGTGCTATATTGACTTAGATGAAATGAATAAATATAGTACAATGAAAATAGAAACACAAGCCCTCTACACTTAGAAATTTTCCATACGTTATTGTGGAGGGTTATTGTTAGTGTGTGTCACAATTTAGGGCATTAGTGCATTTATGATATAAATATTCACCTTTTATATATCAAATTCCTAAAATATAAAAAAATAGAAAGAAAGAGTAACTCAACGCCTTGAGAATGAAATAAAAAAAATGAATGATGGTTCTAAAATGCACCTCTCTATACAAAGTATCAAATGCACAAGACCATATAAGATGGTCCTAAAGCAATATCTCTTTATTGGTCATTTCCCTAGGAAGTGACTATAAGTTTCACTTCACTCTATTAGTTTGACAAATAAACCAAAAGTTTCTCTAAATTTTGAGAAAAATAATATTAATTTGTTTTTATTTATTTTCATGTATTGAATTTTGATTGGTTTATAGGCTTTGAAAATACTATTTTATCATTGACCACATTAGTTAAAAATAGAAAAATAAAATAAAATTTATATACATTATGAAAACTTTAGAAAGTTCATGAAATATTTATGATAGAGTGTAGTACTAGTGTCACTTCAATGTTGTAGTGCTGTCACTTCATTCATATATATTATATTAATATAAAATTATCTAACTATTTAAAAAAATTATATAACTTAAATCCACAAATTTATATTGAAATAGTACCATTAATATTATTAATATTATCTTATACAATTTGTATATTAATTTTCAAAAGCAAAATCTACATTTTTTTTGTTTTTTAAAGTGTGAAAAATGTTCTCATTTTTCATCTTTTTATTAATTTAATATAATTTTTGAAATTAAATTTTAAACATATAAAGACATTAATAAATATAATTATAGTTTTTTTTTTTATAATTAAATTTTAAATATATTTTCTTTGAAAAAAAATAGTCTAGGTTTTGAATTATGTATTGTTGATAAAAAAATAAGTTACTTTCTTAATATTTGCAATTAGGATTGAATTAATTTTTATTTATAATTTAAGCTTAAAATTTAAATGCGAATGTTTTTATTATGAAAAATTGTATTGTTGAATTTGATATTTTTTAAGGATTTTATAAATGGTTAATATATTAATCTTATTAAATATTGATGTCAAAACAATACAAATAATTCAACAAACTAATAGCTATTTATTTGTATTGTAAGTTATATTGTATTTTCAAAAAAAAATATATTGAACTTATTTAGGTTCGCTTACTTTATATTATTTTCTTAAAAGTTTGCAATTTCATAATTTTTAAGATTTTTAAATATTAACATTTAATATGCAATTTCACATTTTTTAATATTTTTAAATATGAACATTTGATATATATTGGTATGGATATAAAGCACTTTATATTGATATAATAAATTTTTCTTATTTATATCAAAGTTTACTTAGATTTTATTTTTATTTTTCATTTAATTTCGAATAATTTTTGTTTTGTTTTTTATAAATTAAAAGGTAGGGACTAAGCTATACGCAACTCTTGTTGTATATATAGAAGACAAATGATACAATTACAATGACAATTAAGGTTCTATTCGTCCAATAAAGACAATACTAATATAATCATTGAAATGTAATGTCATAATATATATGGTTTAATATGCCCCTCCCCTTAAAACAAGTGTTGTCCTCAACACTTGATTAACTTTCGATGTTTATGCATGAAGAACTCATCTTCCCATGCTGCCTCTTCCATTAGCGAATTATTCGACTTGATGATATACCTAGTAATTGCATGATTTTGTAGTTGCTTTATCCTTGTGTCAAGGATTGTTTCTTTTTCTAATATCAATTTCCCTTCTTCATCAATCTTCGGTAAAACAATCTAGATTGGGATGTTGTCACCAAATGCATTTTCCAGGCAAGGAACATGGAACAATGAATGTACATGTGAAGATGGAGGCAACTTGAATTTATAAGACATACTTCCAATACTCTACAACACCTTAAAGGCACCGAAGTACTAGGATGCTAATTTATTCCTTCTTTTTCTACTTGGGGGACATTTGTGTGTATGGTTGTAATCTCAAAAATACACAACGAATCCCACTTCAAATTTCCTTTCATTATGATGTTGATATGCTTGTGTTTCATCCTATTTTCTGCTATCGTCAAGTTATCTTTTAATAGTTGGAGAACCTCTTGTTGCTGCTCTATGAGATCGTCCATTGCTTGAACCTTAACTTTTTCTTTTAAGGATAACAGTGATGGAAGAAGGATGATAACCATAGAGAGCCATAAATGATGACTTTTTGAATGAAGTATGGAAAGTTTTGTTGTACCACCATTATGTTAAGGGAAATTACTTGACCCATTGTGTTTATTTATCATATGCAAAGCAATGAAGATACCTTTCTAGGCATTTATTCATAATCCCATTTTCCCCATTAGATTGGGGATGGTAAGAGGATTTGTGAGCCAACTGAGTGTACAGACATGAAAATATTTCTTTTCAAAAATTACTAGTGAAAATTTGTTTTCTATCACTTAAAATAATCTTGGGGTTTCCATGTAGCTTTTGAAAGAGATTAGAAATAGGCGTAATTTGTGAGTCGATCCACTACTACCATGATTACAATATTTCCTTATGACTTTGGTAGACCTACGATAAAATCCATTGATGCCTCTTTCCAACTTTGACTTGGTATAGCCAATGACTATAAAATATCAGGTGTTTTGATTGTCTCTCCTTTGTTCTGTTAGAAAACCAAGCATTTTGCCACAAATTTTTGGACATTAGTTTTAGGATCTTCTTAGAAAAAATCCTTCTTGATACTATGGTATGTTTGAAGAAGTTTGAATGTCCTCCTATAGGAATAGTACTTAAGACCATATTTATATGTTCTTACCTTGAAGTGCCTTTGTTAATTGTACAACATCATGAGTCATTCTCCATTCCAATCTTGTGCATCCATGATAGGGCCTCATGTGTTGAGGTAGGGAAGCCTGATTTAGGGATCTGGTACTTGGAGTAGATTCTTGAGTTGGAGTCAAGAATGACCGAGCCTTTTGTATAAAGGTTATTCCTCCCGTATAGAGGTGATTGCTTTGATTTATCAAAGTGATGATGTTGTAAACTCCCGTTGGACAAGGATCTGGACTTATGTGTCAAGTCAAGATTCCCATGTGGACCTCCAACTGTAGTAGGAACCCATGGGGTGGAACTCCTATATAAATGTAATGCTTTTCATGTTGAAGTATTTAATGTTGTGTGACGTATTGCTAACCATGATCACCGATTGCTATTAAGTCTCCTTTAGAGATTGGCCACCTCTAGAGTGAATTAATTTAGCATATGATCATTTGATACATAGTAATATAATATGATCACAACATTCGACAAATATTCTTAGTATAATATGATATGATAGATAATTAAAGTTAGCACATATTGACCATGTCGTAAAACATAAGAGATAAATATAAATGCATGGAGAATAAGAGAATTCAAATTTGCTTATGAGAATACTTCGGTGAACTCGAATTGTTATAAGCTTTAGTTAAAATAACAATGTATGCCCCAGTTAAATATTGTTATAAGCTTTAGTTAAAGCTTCAGTTAAAGTAACAATGTATGCCTTAGTTAAATATTGTTATAAGCTCCAATTAAAGCTTCATCTAAAGTAACAATGTATGTCTCAATTAAATATTGTCAAGCTTCAGTTAATTAAAGGAGACAATGGTCACTTCATTAAAATCAATGAGCATGATTTCAATTAAGAATAGTTAACTTAAGTGTTAAATAAAAGGAATTAGTTAACTAAAGTGTTTTGCATGATGACACTTTAGTTTAACTAAAAGGAGACACTTAAGTTACGACACTTGAGTTCTAACTATTGCATGATGACACTTAAAATATTTGGTTGAATATGTGATCCTACAGTTAGTTAAGAGGTTAGTTCACTCTGAAGACAGTCAAGCATAATTTAATGTCAAAAAAGAAAGACACGGTGCATTGGTTGTGAATGATGAATAAACCAAGGTGCACAAAAATTATCCATGAAGGAAATTCACTATAGCTTGCATGGTAGGCTAATTCTTCATACAACAACTCTCTATTCCTTGCATGGAACTGATCTGATGAGTTATTTATTCTATTGAACTCATTGGAAATTTCATCTGATCAATCTCTCTTCTCCATTGCTCCATATCTAAACCTCGGGGGTCCATTCTCTCTTATCTTGCACTTGGGGTGGCGAAAGCAAAATGCTATTGTAAAAGACATTATTTGTTATCTATCATTATTATATTTTGAAGATTTGCTGGATTTTTTCTTCCTTATTGTTTTGAGGGTTCCCCCTTGGGTATATCCCGTGTTATTGTTGAATGTTCATGTGAATGGTTTATTGATTTAAAGTGCTCTATATTTCTGCAATTAAAGTTTTAAAGATCAAAGCTCAACATATTTTCACAAAATTCAACATGGTATCAAAGCTTAGGGTGTGAAGGAGATGATTTTTGAAAGCAAACTATAAGCCTATGTAGATATTGAGAAGTTGAGCTTAAGAATTGAAGACAATGGCATTGATATTTGCTCGACCAGAAGACCAATTTGAGGGCACTTTGGATTTCAACACTTGGAATGATAGGGTTCTCAACATCCCGTACGAACATGAGTTGGATAGCTACGTATCCACTATGATGGACAAACCTACATCTAATACAAGGCGCATCAACTTCAAGAAGGATCAATCTAAGCAAAAAGAAATCTTCTATGATTTGGTGAAGGACAACTTGATGCCTATTATCACACCATTGAAGACCACAAAGGAATATTTTGATACATTGAAAAAACTATATGAGAAGAAGGCCCCAAGTCAAAAGAGGGAATTGAAGAACAAGCCACAAAACCTTAAGATGGAGAAGGACGAGATAATGGACTCTTTCTTCACCAATATCTATCAGGTAAGAGATGAACTTGCTGACATTGGAGTAGTGGTGGATAAAGATGATCTCATTCAAACTTCTATTGATGGTCTCCAATCCTCATGGGAGACATTCTTAGCTGTGGTAAATGACTAAGAGGAGCAACCTAACTTCGAAAGGTTGTGGCATGAATGCCTCTAAGAGGAAGGGTGAAACTAGAGCAAGACTATGTGCACTAAAGAAGAAAGCCTTGCTATTACGACAAGGATGAAAGAGGATTCATGAGTTCAAGATAGAAAACATGCAATGACTCTCTATAGTTTGCATGAGGCCTCCTTCAACCATGCATAAATTCACTACCTCATGCATGTGATGAAATTCACAAGTTAAAGATGCAGTGAAGAAAGAAGATCAAGACACAGGGACTCTAGTAATCTCTGCAATGAGTAGAGATCAAGAGGGTTCCCATAAAACAATAAAATATAAGTATTTGTATTTTGATTGTCATATGCTCTTGTAAATCAGATCTAAATGTTTTTTAATATGTTTCATTACATTTATATGTCGATTTGTATTCCTAGAATTAGGAAGTATGTTATGGTATAACATGATGAGCATATGTTATAGTTTTCTTTTATTAGCAAATGGTAAAAATCATGTAGTACATGCTATGATTAAATTAAGTAGCATACGAGGTTGCATAAAATTTCATGAGATATGCATTAGAGGAAATTTGGGGTCTAAAATGGGCCTCATAAGAAGACGTGCCAACAATAAATTTGGTGAGTTGGAATTCAAGAACCAATAGAATTTCAATAAAATGAGTCAAGCATAATGGTTGAATTGACATATTTGTCATAAAATAAAACTACTTTTTTTGTTCATATTTTCGACATATATCTGTGTGTTTTTACTCAAATTTCAGGCGAGAGAGCTCGTTGTATGCGGAATTTAATTCTGCATCCAACAGGTACCCACACTACATACTTTTGATGGACCCCTCTAACCCAAAAACAAGAAATACTTGAAAAAAAGTGATGATGATGTCATCATCATGTTTTTTCAGACATTTCATGTTTTTGGGGTAGCAGGGTGTGTCAAAAGTATGTAGTGTGGGTACTCATTGGATGTGGAATTAAATTTTGCATCCAACACGCTCTCCCGCTCAGATTTTGAGTAAAAACACAGGGAGATATGTCGAAAATACGAACAAAAAAAGTAGTTTTTTTATTCTTCCTCCAAAATTAATAACTATTATTTTATTATTTTAACTATTATTTTATTATTTTAACTATTATTTTATCATTTTCCTTAGGAGGCCCATTTTAGACCTCAAATTTCCTCTAATGGATGGTGGTTGTGTTGAAACATTGTTTAAAATGTTTGCATGGTTATGTGACCTATTGCCATTGCATTGAATTGATTGAAGTTCTTGTTTATGCAAAGTTGTTAATCACTTGAATAAATTGTGTTTGTAGGGAAAGACCATATGCTATGACCTATGTTAGTGAAATTATATGCTCATAATTTCCCAAATATTCAATTGTCAATCTGGGATGTAAACTTGTGACAGATGGACACTATCCGTGTAGAGATAGTTCTCAAGCAACAATTAACTGTGTTTCTAGACAAAACTGAAATCAACCCAAACAATTTAGGAAGAAATTAAATCACACAACATAATTCAAAATGAAGTTAAAAGTATAAGATGCATTCAATCTAGGTCATCCTTGGAAATTTTCCAGGAACTGATAATCTTGATGTAGCTATATTGCTTATCAATACATAGCTTCGTTGATCAAATGGAGCAATCTTATGGCTTTGAGAATAAAATAACCCCAACTAGATTAATGAGAGCTTCTAGTTATCCTATTTGTAATTGGTCTCGGCCAAGGTCAGGTACTATTGATATCACGCAGGTATATACCCTGATCAACAATATAGTGCTATGTTTTCTATCAAATGTCTTTGTTCAAGATCAAACTCAAATAATAAATAAATCTGCTTAAATGAAATAAATTCTAAGTTCTGCTAATGAAAGTAGAGTCTGAAATCTACCAAAGCAAGATCTAATTGTATTACAATGTGCACACAGTTTATTTCTACACTATTCAAACCAAAGAAGACAATTTGAAATTTAAATAAAACCAAGCTTTCAACTCAGAAGATCGAATTCAAATGTATACACAAAGATCAATGCAACTGTAAACTATGGATTTAAATTTATGGGTGCCCTTACTTAAGAAGATAAATGAATGTGCAATATTGGAAAATGAGAACGAGTTACTTCTGTAAACAATTTTGTATATATGTGCATGAATAACTCGTATTCACATCATAACGATCAAATAAACAATCATTATTGATGAAAGGGAATTCATGTTAAAGAAAGAAGAATATTTTATTTGTTTTTATGACATTTAATTGACGAAAGAAACCAATGGTCTATTCACTCTGTATTTAATTGGAAGCATTGAAAGGTTTGGGAACATAGTGTAATGCGTAAAAATGGAAGATGAATGGAATTGAAATTCTAGTGTGCATGGGATTAAGCGAGGGTGCATTGATTTTATGGAAACATTTTATTGAATTACAGAGCTGAATTAAATACAAAACCGAGCATTTAATCAAATCATAATTAAACATAACAATAATCTAATATAAAATTACAATAATAGAAATGAAAAGGAAAAAGATATCATATCACCAGTTTTTGAGAGGCCCTCTCAAATTAGGAGATTTCCACTAGTAAACTTCAAAAACCTGAGATGCTCACAAACATAAATTGCAGACTTGCATTGAATTCAAATCTCAGAATTACAAAAGAACTAAATCTCTCTTGAATGTAGCTTTAATAAAAAAAATTCTGCTTCTCTTCACATTTGAATAGTTATTTATACATCATACCTCCTTTAGACATGATCATATCGAATTCCCGAATGCAGGATTTGAATTTTATCTTTTTAGACAAAATCACCAAATTCTGGAAATTCATGATTTTGTACATATTTTCCTAATCCCCCCATTGATATTTCTCAAACGGAAGTAGATTTGGTCAAACTGTCGGCGTATTACTCAATTTTTTAGTTTGTGAAAAAACCCCATGTATCAAAATCTTTATATTCTCCTCCATATGCATGCAATTCAAGGCGCAAAATGGCTGTTTGGAAAAACTGCTGCTAAAAATATGGGTTTGACTAGAATGTTGAACAAGCCTAAGAACTTTGCATGTGTGATCCAATGAACATAAAACCATGCTAGATACATATTTTACCAAATCCAAGTGGTGGATTTTCATTTGGTACCCTGTAACTATCTCGAACTACTCCAACTACAAGTTTTGGAAAACTTGTAAACACTGGGGAAAACTTGTAAACACTGTGAAAAACTTGTAATCATTGTGAAAAAATTGTAAACACTCGAAAAATATTGTGATTGATTTCTTTGATAAAATATCTAGAATAATAATATTTAATTCATTAAAAATGAAGGAAAACGACCATGAAATCACCACAAGGGTATGGAATGACAATTTATGAGTTATTATGACAAAAGAAGCGACAAGGGAATGCATAGAAGGATAAAAATGATATTGAGAAATGATGATGATGGTGAAATAATGATGACAAGTTGGTGGCCCAACATATCCCCCATGCCTAAGGGTTAGCATGTCCTCATGCCAAAAAGGTAAAGTATTGAGTATGCCATATCTTTTAATGTACTTTATTAGTTAAATGCATACATGGCATGGGAGACATATATAATTTTTTTTTACTCCATGTTTTGTCATTTACTTGAACAAGTAGCAATGACATAAGCATAGGACCTTATAATTTCATTTTTATATTGGCAAGAGAGCATGGGATGAAGGTTTGTGGAGTTTGATTTCTGCCATATCCAACCAAGTGCTACCTTGAAGACCTTTTAGAGTATGCATTTGGTATTTCATCTTTTTGGGCATACTTTAAAATAAATGGTGTCATAAATGAGAAATATGAGAAGAATGGAGCATATAGAAACAAAGGTCTAAAAATGAAAGTAAATAGAATAAGGATGAGCGGGTGTCCATGATGCTCTCCTATAATTTTAATAAATAAAAAACTTTTATATTGTATTTACCTTAAGTTTTACTTCTGAAGAGCTGGTTGTGTAGGAATTTTTGTGAAGCATGAAGCTGAACATGTATGCTGACAGGGGGTTGCAAATGAGGCACATGAAGATATGAAATTGAATACTATTGATGGAGAGATGAAGGATGGTCAACATCTGTAGAAAGATATGAAAGAGAGCTAGAGCTAATAAATGTTGATATGCATGTGAGGAGGACAAACTAGATGAAATGAAGATGCTGAGAAGATTTTGAAGATATTGGAAAATCTGAAGGCCCAAGCAGCCATTCCCCCATGATTGAGGGTTTGCATGCCCCCATGCAATGAGGTGACTACTACTAAAACTGAATGATCATACTGTTGAACAAACTACTACAAGCTACCATTGGAACCATAGTCTTCAATTGCTACAAAACTCGATCAGGTACAATTCTTACCATGTGAATGAATATGCATGAAGTCAAACATGGAAAGAAATAGTTAGATTACTGACCATTAATGTATGTTGTTAAACAACATGAAGAAACTCACCTTTAATGACAAAGATTGTTAAAGTACCTTAGTGCACCTTGAAAGGTACGAATGGATGTGCTGGATTCAAGTCACATGTAAGATTTGTCAATTAAGAGGCATTAATGGATCCCCATGATTAACAACAAGGAAATTTGCCATTGATGCATGCAAATCCACATGCACTATACATAACTCAAGTGTTGTTGCCTAGATAATGTGTTGAGGTTGATGGTACAATACCATTGGAAGGTGGACCTTAATGAATTCAACATCATCCAATACATGATAAAGAACCAGCATAGACTTACAAAATTTATTGAGTACTTTTCCCACTAGTGTTCTAGTTTTCAAGCAAGGATCATGTCCAGTTGCGCTAGTAAACTGGTTTTCACAAAAGGACTTATTAAATTTTGTTTACTAATTTTTTTTTAAACAATGCACTAAAACATGAAGAAACACCTTCAAGGATAATGAGAGATATTTTGGACAGTTTGTAAGTCTTGTTTTTTTGCCATGCTGATATGAAAAAGAGCACACTGAGAATATTGAAGAAGCTAGAATTGTACTCTTTTCTGCATAAGGAAAAATGATGCTACAAACTACTATTAGGAGTTGGTACTTTCTTTGATCAAACAGACCTAAAACTTGCTAAAGACCTATCCATGGTGGAAGGATCCAAGAAATTTTCTCAAAAACACCAAATTACAAGTTTGTCTTTTGATAGTATCATCAAATTACATTTTTTTTTTGAAAATTTGTAAAAACTACAAAAAACTTGTAATGTGCGTGAAAATTTGTAAAACCTGCAAAAACCTTGTAATGCCTACTAAAAACTTCAAACCAAATCCATTCTTGGTACAAATCCATCTCTGTAAATCAGCTTAAGGAAAACTCTTGTGTCAATTTTTCACTTGCACATTTGAAAGCATTCAGAATGACTGGGTTTACAAGTTTTATACATTTTTTTTAAAATTTAATTTCCTATGTAGGAAACTGTATGCCTATAACTAGCCTTCAATTGATTTGTTCCCCTGGTACTGGCATGGTAAATTTTTTATGAAAATGCGAACATGAAGCTAGTCCATGCAGAGGTGGAGAGAATCCATGTATTTTTTTATTTATTTGCACAGTCATAGGTACTCAAAGCTATTAGGTTTACAAATTTCTTGGAGTTTGTAAAAACATGAAAACTTGTAAAAACATAAAAAATTGTAAAAACAAGAAAAATTTTAATAACCTGAAAACCTATAAAAGTTCATTAGAATAGGCATTTCCTTCAAATAAGAGATGAAAATCTAAATTTTGCTCATGCTGGCCTACTGTAGGAAGATGGATACTTTATGGATGAATGGAACAAGCTTGCAAATACTAAATAAAAAGAGGATATGTGCTGCTGAAAACCAATGCTTAATAATAACCATAAAATTGGCAATAGGGACAGTGAAAAGCTTGTTAGGTTCGAGAGCATTTTGAGAATATGGGTTGCATATTGACCATGTATTCAAAACCAAAATTTCAAATTCTCTTTGGCAACCACTCTTCAATTGACTTGAACCCTAGGTGATTCCATGGAAAAATCATGAAAACCATAAGGAGGATGAGTTGACCGACATCATTTTAAAGAAGACCCATATGTCCATTTTTTAGTCGTGCACCCGCAAGTACTCAAAACAACTCAATTTACCTGCTAAAACTAAGCCGTAAATGCATGTTATTTAACCAATTTAAAGATAAAAATCAGTTAGTTCATCAAAATAATGACAAAGTAACATGTGAATGATATGGAATACCTCATATGATTTTTGAGCCACATATAAATACCTTTGATGTCAAAAAGAAGGATAATTCAAAATCCAAGGGACAAAAGGTTGTTTTAAGGAATGCAAAAAGGTTACCCTTGTATTTTTTTAGTCAATACTAAAAAGAGTTAACTAGTGTAGGAATGGATACATCCATGCCCATATTTTTCATAAGACAAGAATATTGGTTCTAGCATGATTCAAGTGTAACAAATATGAATATTATGGCCCAACCCTTCATTTTAAACTTACAACCATTAGTAATATATTATATGAAAACTTAAAATACTACAATTGGACCACTCAAAAGAGGACATGGAACATGGAAATGAAATGCTTGAAGAATTCTTATCTGTCATACATGAGAATATTGTTCCTTTCATTCATCCTTCGCCAACAACAACACTCTTCAACTTATATTAGATCAACCTTTTGTTAGAAAACAGGATCAATAGAGCAATAACAATAAAAAGTAAATAAGATGCAAATATTAAAACACATTATAAGAGAGAAATAGATATAATGTGGTTCACCTGAGATGAGATACGTCCACACAAAAATTTCCAATCCTTTTATTATTATACCATCTAGAAAAATGAAGGGAAATATCCAAATCAAGAAGATCAGGCTTCATAACCAACACCTTTCATCATGCACATTTAAATAAGATCTTACAGAAGTCTTATTATAAGAACAAATTTCTCCAACAAGCTATCTTAGTAATTGTTAATTTCATTTTTCTAATTTAGAAAGCATTATAAGACTATTGTGATATACGTTTACCAAGTATTTGTAGCACTTATTGGAATCCCTAAACTATCCTACTCTTACTCCAAAAAGATGATATTCTTTCAAGTATATGAGTATTTCCAATGCATCCATTTACGTAACAAGATTTCTAACATGCTAATATCTATCTCCAAAAAATATATCTACATATTTACATGAATATGAGAAACTCATTGTTTTAAAAATGCCAAAAAGTATTAAGAGAGGACGTGACATTTTGTTCTAATAATTGCATGAAACCAGATTTCAACATGATCTTTATTTTTTGGATCCTCTTTGATGTCATATTGTAAGGTTATTCCACAATATTCTCTTCAAATTCAAGAATACTCCAAGGATCTGGTAATAAGTATGCCAAAAATTCTTCAATCTCTGGCTCGAATGGCTATTACCCCTCAGGCATGGTCCATGATCCTTTGTTCTCTTTTGCATGATGAAAACATGATTAGAGAAGGCTTCCATATATTCTTGTATATGTGGCCCATGGAACTTTTGTTCTTATATCACTTCCAAAGAGATAAACAAATTCTTGATTGTTATCAATAATTGCTCTCCTTTAGAGGCCTAGATCCAAGCTGCTGCTAGGATTTGAGAAAGTGTTTTGGAACATTCTTCTTCACTCAATAACCTTTTGAACATGCTTTAATTTCTGCATGGGTCTAGAGTTCCCACTCATGAAATGGATGAGTGCCTCAATAAAAATGGATTAGTTCTCAAAAGGAATCTCTTCTAATACTGAAAGAAAGAAAACTTCAGAATTAAAATTTAATCTACTGCTAAATCAATCTATTCATTCATCACAAGCATGAAAAATATTTGTAATATCATCACCAATGGTAACAGATAAGGAATACTTACCTTCTTCAACCAACGACGACAACACATGTTCTTACCTCTCAACTTATTATTCGTTCCTGCTCCTCGTTATGATTGTAACTATGCACAACTAACTCTCTATTCTAGCACTTTCCATACCGTCCATGACGCGAAAAATGCTAGTGAAACTATATGCTCACAATTTCCCAAATATTCAATTGTCAACCTGGGATGTAAACTTGTGACAGATGAACACTACTTGTGCATAACTAGTTCTTAAGCAATGATTAATTTTGTTTCTAAACAAAACTGAAATCAAATCTAATGATTTAGGAAGAAATCCATTCACACAACAGAATTCAAAATGCAGTTCAAAGTATAAGATGCATTCAATCCAGGTGATCCTTGGCAATTGTCCAAGCACTGATAATATTTTTTGCAGCTATACTACTTATTAATACAAATCTTCATTGATTAAAAGGAGCAATCTCATGACTTTGATAATAAAATAATCCCAACTAGATTAAATGACAACTTTCAATTATTCTATTTGTAATTGGTCTCTTCCAAGGTCAGGTGCTATCGATATCATGTAGGTATATACCTTTCTCAACAATACTGTGATATGTTTGCTATCAAATGTCTTTGTTCAGGATCAAACTCAAATAACAACTAAATATAAAATCTACTTAAATCAAAGGAAGTCTAAGTTATGCTAATGAAAGTAAGTTTGAAATCTACCAAAGCAAGATCTAGTTGTATAACAGTGTGCAAACAATTTAGTTCTACACAATTCAAACCAAAGAAGACAATACGAAAATGTAAATAAAACCAAGCTTTCAACTTAGAAGATCGAATTTTAAATGTATACACAAGGATCAATGCAACTGTAAACTATGGCTTTAAATTTATTGGGGCCCTCACTTAGGAAAATAAATGATTGTGTAATATTGGAAAATGAGAACGAGTTACTTCTGTAAAAAATTACATATATATATGTATGAATAACTCGTGTTCACATCATAGAGATCAAATAAACATTCATTTTGATGAATGGGAATTCGTGTTGAAGAAAGAAGAATATTTTATTTGCTTTTATGGCATTTAATTAACCAAAGAAACCAATGCTCTGTTCACTGCATATTTAATTGGCAGCACTGAAAGGTTTGGGAACATAGTGTAATGTTTGAAAATGGAATATGAATGTAATTGAAATTACAATGTGCATGGGATTAAGCTAGGGTGCATTGATTTTATGGAAACATTTTACTGAATTGCAGAGTTGAATTACATACAAAACCAAGCATGTAATCAAATCATGATTAAACATAACAATAATCTAATATAGAATTATAATAATAGAAATGAAAAAGAAAAATGTAGCATATCCCTAGTTTTGAGGGGCCCTCTCAAATATGGATATTGCCACTGGTAAACTTCAGAAGACTGAGATGCTCAGAAACAGAAATTGCAAACTTGCATTGAATTCAAATCTCAAAATTACAAAAGAATTAAATCTCTCTTGAATGTAGCTTTACTAGAAAACTTCTCCTTCTCTTCACATTTGGATAGTTATTTATATACCAGACCTCTTTTAAATGTGATCAGGTCGAATTACCAAATGCAGGATTCGAATTTTACCTTTTTAGACAAAATCCCCAAATTCTGGAAATGCATGATTTTAGGCATATTTGCCTAATTCCTCCACTCTTATCTCTCAAACTGAAGGAGATATGGATAAATTGTTTGCATCTTACTGAATCTTATATATTCACCTCCATATGCATGCAAATCAAGGCACAATATGGTTGTTTGGAAAAACTGTTGCTAAATATCGGGGTTTGACTAGAATGTTGAACAAGCCTTGGAGATTCAAACGTGTGATATGGGCACAATCCAATGAACATAAAACCATGATAGAGGCATATTTTACCAAATCCAAGTGGCAGATTTTCATTTGTACCCTGCAACTATCTTGAACTACTCCAACTACAAGTTTTGGAAAATTTGTAGACACTGGGGAAAACTTGTAAATAGTGCAAAAAACTTGTAACATGAAAATGAATGTTGCCACAGTGTTTAGACATTGTTAGCATTTCTGGAATTCAACCATGTATAAGTTTAGAATTATCGACATGTTTTGGGTGAACACTCGACCCATCTTCAAGATCGCTGAAGCTTGAGCCAAATCGAAAAGCTATGTAAGAATATATAATGAGAAAATATATATATTATTTTATTTTACAACTATAATAATAAGTTTGATATTAATTATCAAAGTTTAAGGTTCAAATTTATTTATTTATTATTATTATTATATTATTCTTTCTATCTAAATGCTTAGCCTTTTTCCCAACTGATATTGTTTTATTCCCCTCAGTTATTTAATTTATTTCATTTACTTTTACCTAATGAAAATATTTCTTTCACTTTTACCCATTTAAATTAATGAACCTTTATTATATATATATTTTTTACCTAACCATCTACTTTACGACTATATATTTTTTCTCATTATATCTTCTGCCATAGCTTTTTGATCTGGCTCAACCATAAGTGATCCTGAAGATGGGTGGAGTGTCCACACAAAACACATCGATCATTCTAAACTTCGACACTGTTGAATTCCAGAAATCCTAACTTGTAATCATTGTGAAAAACTTGTAAACACTGGTAAAATATCATGATTAGCTATCTTTGATAAAATACCGAGTATAATAATCTTTAATTCATTAAAAATGAAGTAAAATGACCATGAACTCACCATAAGGGTATGGAATGGAAATTTATGAGTTATTATGACAAAAAAAGTGATAAGGATAAAATGGATATTGAAAAATTATGATGATGATGATGAAATAACGATGAGAAGTTGGTGGTCCAAGAACCTACACATGAAAATCTGAACCCAAAATCCGACGACATATATGTCCGAATTTCGACATTAAGCTGTCGACAATTCAACAAGCCTCATCGTTTTTAAACATTGGTTGATTTTTTGTCGGATCTCTGACAGAAAAATGGTCTTGTCGGATGTCTGAAATTTCATTGTCAGTTATCCAACCAAAAATATCTTAATATAAACATAAGATATGCGACACATGCATGACAAATATCCAACCAAATACCAGTCGGATATGGGTCTTCCAACACTTTACAGTAGGAATGATATCTGACAACAAACTCGTCAGATAACATACTGATGGCCGACGACGGTGGCACAACATACTGGTTGGAAAAGTAGGGACGGTCATCAAATATCGAACAATTTAACCGACACATACGCAAAAAAAAGAGAGGAAATTCGATGACATTTGGTGTCAGTGGTATGTCATACTCGTCGGATATCTTGGGACGAGCTGTTGGATATCCGAACATGGTCGAGAATTAAAAAAAACCAATTCTTTGGTGTGTGGCAGGTCATATCAATCATGAAACCTCAGTGCGTGTTGTTTCTCACCTTAAATTGTGATACTATTGCTTTATTGATGTTGTGAGCATTGCTCATTCCATTATGATTCCTTAGTGTAATAGATGAAACTCTATTAGATCTACCTTGTAGTATTGTAAGGTGGGATTTGGAATTGGTGACATGTTGATATGGTGGTGCATTGGGGTTACCTATGTATTCATAAGTTTGACAACAAATTGTAGAAATAATAGATCAATTCTATGAGCAATGATGCTAAGAAGAAGCACAAGAAATAGATCTTGCTACTAATAATTCTCACAAGCATACATATTAAAAATAGAGAGAAGAAAAGAGACCGAATCACATGAATGAAGAGATGAATATTGGTGTGTATCCTTCCATTGAATAATTATGAATAATAGTGTACATAAATAGTACATCCCTCATAGGAAAATTGAGTTGTATGGAGACAACTCATAAAGCTCAAAAAGGTTGACTTACCAAAATATAGCAAACCCCCATAGGTGGCTAAAGCACTTCCCAAATCTATCAAGGACCTCACGAGTTGGAAAAAACATGAGTGAGTTGTCAAGGATATGGAAAAAACATGCTAATCCTAGAAAATGGAGGAAAAGTCATGAAGGATGGGTTTGAAACAAAAGCACCCAGTTTCCTAGTTTGACTAGCTTTACCTTATCCATAGAAAAGAAAGAAAAGCATAATAAAGCAGAATCTGCTGTAAAGAGTTGTATACTAATTCTGGATGGTCAAAAGGTGGTCAAGATCAACCCAGAATTAGAAATAAATCATTCCTAAGATATAGATGACATGTATTGACTTTAAGATGAAAGTGGATGCCAACTAATTAAGCTAGTGGGCAAATAATTAATCAAATAATGATTAATTATTTTATCCTAAGTTATGAGTGGGTTTAATATATTCCAACACAAATATGTATGTAGATCAGATTATATTTATTGTAATCCTTGTGGGGTGAATTGTCGTGCAGTGATGTTGTTAAAGTTAATTTTGAACTACATTCTTGATCCTATGTCACCATATTTTCTATAGTCCAGATTCAAATTGTGACCATGTGGTGCTGCATATAAGCATAATGGCTTTACAGTGTTGAGCATGAGGTTTCAAAATGCTCTTTTAGCTGATGAAAATAGGCCGATATTAATAAGAAGAAATGATGGATATGAGTTGATATTAAGAGTTCATTTATTATGGTGGTGGATACTCTATTTTTCACCTTGCACTAGACACTAAACCCCACTCCTTTATGACTTGGTGAGATCTACACCTATGTGCTTTGCAGTTAAATTTGATAGGTGGAAGCTCTTGTGCCCCCTTCCCCCCCCCCCCACATCACTCTCAATTCCCCATACCTAATGCATGTACTTGAAAAAAAACATTATGTGCAAACATGTAGATTTCACCATAAAGAAACATTTACCATTCACTCAATAAAAGCTAACATTCATTAAACCATCCATTCATTCAGTAGGGAAAAAAATACGCATGGCATTATATTATAAAAAATAATTTCATAGTATTTCTTTAGTCACTTCTATCTATTTTTTTTTTCTCTTTACAAAATCAAGAAGAAACTCATCGTTTGGAACTTGTTGTTCATTTCTTGGTGGTTCATCAACCTGTCATGGATTTGCGGCAAGGGGTTCGGATTTGCTGCATTAATTTGAAAACCTTACATTTATATATTATGGTATTATAATGACAAGTATTTCATTTAAAAAAAAACATTACAAATGTGTTTTTTTACTTGATGTGGCCACATGATGTACTTCATATTCCTGTACTCTAGGCTCAACCTGTACAATGTGACCCTCTACATGCTCTGCGGTTGAAACATGGAAAAGTAAAATTAATGTTCACCATCTATAATGCAATATTTAAAATGGTAGCATATGAATACATTCATTACCAACATTTGAAGCATGATCTTCGATTGGTTGTTGTCCATCTTTGACATTAATTGGATTATTACTTTCTTGCTCAAAATATAGTAAATATTTTATGGCATTTTTTTTATAACGAATAGATTGCACAAGTAATAAATATTCATTAAACTATATATATTTTATATACATGTGCGCAAGATGGATCACCAGAAGTCTATTTTTTCCCAGACAAGCTTTTTCGACATTCAACAACAACTCCAAAGCTATGTTGGAATCCAAGCTTTAAGTCTTCCTAAGTGGGCACTTCTTTGAATCGGTCGGCCTACATATTTGCATAACATCATGCATTTACCTTTTGCAGTGCAATAAAAAAAATTTGCAATTTATTATTTGGATGCATTATTGGTTTTTCAATACTTACAATTCGTGCCGCTAAATTCGATTAACCACCAAGCCCAAGCTTGTGCTGACCAATTTTTTCTTGTCCTGCCTTTATGGACTTTAATGCGTCAGACAACCTATGAAATTGTTGAAATAAATTAAATGATCCAAATTTGATATATAAATTAATAATTATAAGGTTTAGAACTACTGTTGTGGAAAGTATTGCATACCTCCCTATGCTTGGTGTTAGCTTTCCTTGTTTTCTCATAGCCCTCTCCTTTCCATCTTCCACTAGGGCTTTCCACTCTCTAGCTGGAATCATCAAAGGGCACTCATACCTAGGGTTTCTTTCTCAGTGAACCCTATATTTGTCCCATACAATATTCATATGTTGTCCAACCTTCTTTAGGACCGTGACTCTATTAAAGGTCTTGCTGCAGAACATGCCAACCGACCGATTAGTGAGCTCATCTTTTAAATTTTTAATTTGTTTATCCCACGTTGTGCGGATGGTGGGTCCAAAGATATCCAAGGAAAAATCATTTAGATGTTTATAAAAAACATCATTTCCTGCAAAACAATCATGCCATCATTAGTTGAAAGGTAATGTTTTATCGATATATTGCAATCAAATTATAAATACTAACTTGAACAATGCATAATAATTACCTGGGATACTCTCTATCTTTATTGGAACGAGCTTTTCGTCCACCAAGAATGTTGTCTATATTGTACCTGTGCTAGTGACACAGGTAGATCCAGGAAATGGTGCTTTAATAATATCAATACTAGCATGATCTACATCGACCCCTTCTTCTGCACGATCTGGTGTGCACCGATCACTAGAGGTTGCACTCAGAGCTGGCCCAAGGGGTGTCACGGAACATGTTGCTGACTGTTCAATAAAAAACAATGGCACATGCGATGTATGTGGAGTCATTTTCTCATTTGATGAATCTCGATGAGCATCACTGGTGCCAACACCACCTTGACCACTAGTGTGTGGTCGTAGAAAATCCTGTAAATACAAACCATATTTTATAATTTCACCATCATATACAAGTAAAAATTATAAATTACTAAATGAATTTATATTATGATTCAAGATTCTGTAACTTACTTGCAAGGCATGCAATTTCTTTATGAAAACATCAACCTTGGCTTTAATCTCATCTGTCTACGACTGAATGAAGAGTAGACGAAGGATATCCTCATTAATTTTTCTAAAGGCCTTCTCTATAATAGTAATTGGGTCTAGAGAAGAACCAATGACAACATCGCACATCAACTCATCCACATCTAAAGCTATTGATTTCTTTGATGGTAGTTCATACACCGAATCAGTGGTCTGCATAAAAAATATATAAAACATTACTGGCATGAAAGCAATAGACCGAGTAAAGAAGTATATTAACAAAACATATCGATCGTGATAGATTCATAAAATTACAATTAGGTTTACCTGATGCCTCGATGTTGGTGTCATTTGATCCACATCTGGGGACTTGTCCCGATCATCCCCTTGCCAAAAAGAAGTAGAAAACATTATCAAAGTGAAACCAATATACACACGAAAAATAAATTAAAAAAAAACATTATGCTCCATATTATATTTGTACAAATCCAATGAGTTATGCCTGCTGCCTCAAGAATTGTATACTCATCGGATCAATGGTTATAGGGGACATGCCCCGATATAATAATAGGGAGTTTACCCTTACAGCACACTGCATAAAAAACATAGAAAAAATTATCTAAACGAAACTAAAATACTCACGGTATGAACATAATAAGAAATTTTTTTGACATATTTAAATTGTACAATTAGAATTAGCTATACCTATTGCCCTGAGGCTGCTATACTCTGATCAACAACCACGTGGTTTTCCCGATCAACACTCTGCAACAAGTATATAAATAACATTTTTTTTTGTAAAGCTGCGAATTCAATTAAGCTAGGAGAACAAAAATTACAATATTGGCCCGAGCCAGAGGAGGCCGTAGGTGGTGGTACCACCACCCGAGCCTGTCAAAAATGGAGGGAAGTCTGAAAAAACTATTACAAAAGGAGTTCATAATTTTAAGAGACCAGAGGTTACAATGAGTGATAATATTTACAAAATTTATCCTTCCAAAAACACAGAGTTGTAACCGAACTAAACACAGATAACAGAAAAACCTGAGATAACATTTCGAGCCCGGGGTAGCACATGACCCTGAAGATGGCTTGAGCATCATTCAAGAAGGGGGTGTTTCTTCCAGGATGGGGCAAGCCCACCCCCTTCCTCCGAGTTGCTAATGGTATTGGACGTGGTGGCCAACGAAGATTGAGGAGGCTCATTGCTAAGCTCTTCATCTTCCCTCACCCACTTGAACAGTGCTTAAATGGTGGTCGAGATGGGAAAGGTGCATCCTGAACCATCTATGGCATCAGAACTGAGCTGGTGTCCCTTGACCTTCCATCTGTTGCACTTCCGCACCTGCCTTCCATGTGTCCAGCTTGTTTTGTTGTGCTTTCCATGCACTTCCATGAAAAAGTTGCATCCAAACTACTGAGTAAACCGTCCATTTCAGCCATTTTGGCCGTCATTGCGAGGAGAGTGTCTCGAGCAGCACTGCAATTTCCCAAGATTTCCTCCATGATATTTCCAAGCATATTCTTGACCTGTAACCAGTAATGGTTAATCTTTCTACCACCATGCCCCGTGGCCAGGCACTAGTTAACCAATCTCCCTTCCCAGTCATAAATGGGGATTCTAATAGGAATTGAGATGTTTACCTCATAACCCTCATCCACCTAAATGCTAAGCCTACGCTGGGACTTCCCTCTTCCACTGCTACCTCTCCTTGGTGTAGTTCTCTGCCTAGACATGATGAGGAACTAGGTACCCAGGTGCTGCGAAATGGGTTGTTGGAGATGAGTAATTCATGGAGGTGAGCAATGGTGCTGAACCAGATTACCATGAAGTGTACTGGAGAGAATAAGTGTCCCTGCAGAACCTTCATACCAATGGATAATCCCTGTGAACACGAGAATTACAGACCAAAAAGGAACACCAGGCTTCGTTGAATAACCCACTGACCATAACAGAAGACCAAAAACTCCACACGTGACAATGCCATGTTCTTCCATGGCCTTCCACTTAGTGGCACCTTCCTGAACCTGCATTAACTACGTACCAACTCCCATTAAACCTAACATGAATGCGACGGAACCTCTCCAAGTAGAAGCCAGCCTAAGATGGGGGCAAAGAAAAGATGTTCTTCTCCTTCTGCGCGATAGAGATGTAGGTCAACGAGAGCGTAGTGATATATCTAGCATGTGTGGTGCCACACGTTTGGATCACGGACCAAGGTGCCCCGTGCCATCGGTCGGGCTTGCTGGCACCCGCATCCGGGGAAGTATTTAGATAACATTATCTAAATGAATCGAATATTATGCTCTTGAAAAAACACAACAAACAAAACGTTTTGTTCATATTAACTTTTTACAATTGCATCGATGTATTCCTGTCGCCTCGAGGAAGGTCCAGTATCATCTACTTCTAGGGAGGTGCCCCTTACAACACCCTGCTTCATAAACATAGAAAAAATTATCCAAACAAAACCAAAATACTAACGGAAACAACATAATAAGAAAACATTTTGACATATTTAAATTGTACAATTACAACAAGTATACATGTTTCCTCGAGGCTTCCATAGTTTGATCAACAGCCGGGTGATTTCCTTGATCCACACTTTGCAAAAAATATACAAATAAAATTATATAAACCAAAAAAATATACTCATGAAAACACACAACAAAAAAACTCTTTTTTCAAATTATATTTGTACTATTACAAAGATGTATATCTGCTACCTCGAGGAATTTGTACTCCTCTGACCAGCTGCTGGGGAGATGCCTTGATCACTACCCTGCGAAGTAAATATAGAAATTTTAAACCAAATTATAACTATAAACTAACGAAAATCCTTAAGAGGTTAAATTAATTAATACAAGGTTGGGTAAATTGTTAGATGTACCACTCCCATAGTAACCGTGTTTGTATCTACTCAATTCAAATTGTAACTAATAAGCAACTCTTCTCTTGCAACTATTTATTTAATGGCACATACAAAAAAACGGTTTCCTTCATGCCCCTCAAATATGCAGTTGGGTTTCTTAATTGTAGACCCTGGTTGTGTACTATTTATGAACCCCACAATATTCCCTGTGGATTTTGGTCTTCTATCAATCTACAACGTTGCTCCTTTATTTTGATCTTTGTCTTTCAACTGTAAATAATTTGATGACAATCCATATGTGCGCATACTTCGTGTATATTGGACTAGTCACATCCAATCTTTGTAGTTGTAACAGGGTCCAACATACTCCATCAATTTTGTATATCTGTTGTAACTGACCTTTATGCCATCCATGAAAAAAACCCCAAACCATGTAACGACGATGGTGCAATTCGATATATCCTCTTGTCCACACAAAAATCTACGTGTAGTTCAGTAAGATCCTTGGGTACCCATTGTTTCACTATATGTTTGTACCTCAAGGGAATCTCGATGTCACCTATTGTCTCATCATCATAGGAACATGACCCCCCTTAAGCGAGAAAAAATTCCATACGTTTATGAAATTTTCTTCTGATATTTTGAGATCTAGTTGATATAACTCTTATAGAGCTACTGGATGTCTCACTTCTAGTCTTACTGAACTCCCCTTGCTCGAGGAATAAAGATCTGACAAATGCCTGTTTGGTTCTACCTTCTCCATGAGAAAAAAGTTCAGATAGGACCTTGTTGGGTATGCATAAGTCATATTAGAGAATTACAAGGCATTAAGCCATGCATTTTCCACTATCATCATACATAGTTAGCAGTTCTCCCCCAATCTTGAAAATGCATATGTTGATTAGTAAGGGATTTTTTGTTTAATTGTCTTGCATGTTCAAAATTGGAAAAAATGGCCAGCATCTCAATGACCACTTTGCCTTAATTCTTATTCTCCTCAACAACAACAACCAGGTGTGAGGGTAGTTGTTGAGGGAGGCATACAATGTCATTCTCCTTGTGTAACTTTGATAATAATTAATAGTAGTCTTCACACTCTCTAAATTCCCTATTCCTATTCTATCCCTAGAAACCTAGTTAATCTAGACATAGAAACCCTAGAAACCTAATCTAGTCCGAGAAACTCTAGAAACATAATATTTGCCAATAAACACTAATCTAACCCTAAAAAACTAATCTAGAAACCTAGAAACCCAAGAAAGGCCCTATTCACTAATTTATCTCCCTCCTTTCAAAATCCTGAATGATTTGTCCAAATTGATGTAAGTGATACAATCAATTTGAATCATTCTTGTCTGCAAGACCTAGGTGGCAATAGAGGGTTGTATTTGATTGTAAATATCAATAGAAATGTTGATAGCCCCTTTACTAGGCACAACTATTAATTGAGGTAAGGGGTTTTGAAAAATCATCTTATAGGACTCCTCTATATGTAGTATTAGATTATACACCTATGAGAAGGGAAGACCATGATTGATGATTGTGCTCATATCTATGAGGATTTGTGAAGAACTAAAGGCGCATTTCACACAAAAATGACATGCAACCAAACTCTATAGAACATTTTGTCAAACTCAGAAAATTTCAAGTAAGTGTGGGTACTGACCAATTTTGGAGGCATTGCATCCTTTGTGGATTCTCAACCTGCTCGACGACCTCCTTGACTTCCTCTATGACCTCCTCAACCTTCTCTATCTCCTATATGAACTCCTCAACCGCCTTAACCACCTTAACCTCCTATGAGATCTCCTCAACCTCCTCGACCTCCTTTGTGAACTTATGTTAAGTTTTCAATGGTTATAAAAGATCTAATAACATTTAGCATCATAACATCATAACCATATACAAAAGGATCACTGAAAGAAAGACAAGCACAACCACACAAAATAACACAAATATTTATCTTGGGAAACCCTCATGGGGAAGAAAACCCAAAAAAACTTCCTCGATATAGACTTCAACCAAGTACATCATAAGACCCAAATAATAAGACTTATAAGACCCCAAGAATAATAATGGACTGCCTCCTAGTTGGCTAGTGGGGTACCGTAAGATAGAAAAGTAAAATGAAACCAATTTGAAAGTAGTGAGGCCTTGGAGAACATCATACAGAATGGTAAGCTCACATAGAACTTCTCTAGACCGTAGAAGATTCTAGAAGTCAACAAGCAAATGTTGAAGATTGAAAAAAGAAAAGTGACATTTTCTTTTTGCAATATAATTACTCATTTGATGTGTTAAGGTTTGGTACGATGGATTGCAAATCCATGGTTGCTAGTTTAAGGAAACTACATGAGTTTGAATAGGTATCTCATAGGTTCCTTAATGTATTTTATACATAGAATACCTGTTATATGTTATGCTGTGAGTCAGATCATGTCTAATATTAGACATCGACATTAAGCATGTGCTTAGGTATCTTCGAGGTATTATTGCTTATGGACTCAGTTTTACCTCCAATAGTGACGTAAAGTTACTTGGTTATTCCAACTCCATTTAGGATGGTAGTACTATAGTTAGTACTACAGAAGCAAGGTGCATTGTAGCTAGTAGTATAGAAGCAAAGAGTATTTCATCTAGTACTACAGAAGAAAAGTATATTGTGGCTAGTACTACATACCAAGAAGCAGTATGGCTTGAGAAGCTACTTACTGGGTTAAAATCTTGAGTTTAAATTTTTTGTTGTGACAATCAAAGATGCATCAAGATTTTTGAAAACCCCATGTTTCATGATAAGTTGAAACACATTGAGATGAAGTATCACTTCATCAAAGACATGGTCTAGTAAAACTTTAGTTCATTGCTATAGATGAGAATATTGCATATGATTTTGCAGATGTGTTAACAAAGCCTATGTCTGTGATGAAGTATAGGTACTTTTGAGACAATCTTGGTGTTGCATAGAATGCCTCCTTTGCTGAGAGGGAGTGTTAAATGTGCAACATCAAAATTCATTATCCAAGCTAATATTGTGCAACCAGGATAGGGACTCATGTGTTGAGGTAGGGAAGCCTGAGTTAGGACTCAGGTTCTTGGAGTATATTCTTGAGTTAGACTAAGGAACGACTGAGCCTTCCGTATAAAGGTTGGTCCACCCATAAAGAGGTGAATGCTTTGATTTATCAAAGTGATGATGTTGTAAAGTTTTGTTAGATTAGGATATAGAATTGTGTGCCAAGTCGAGATTCTCATGTGGACCTTCAGTTGTAGTAGATACCCATGGGATGGACCTCTCATAGAGAGGTAATGCTTTGCATGTTGAAGCATTTAATGTTGTGTCATGCATTTCTAACCATGATCACCTATTGCTATTAAGTTTCCTTTAGATACTAACCACCTCTAGAGTGAATTAATTTAGCATATGATCATTTGGTTAGAAGTAATATAATATGATCACAACATTCGACAAATATTCTCAGTATAATTCGATATGATAGATAATTAAAGTTAGCACATATTGACCATGCAGTAAAAGATAAGAGATAAATATAAATGCATAGAGAACAAGAGAGTTCAAAATTGATTATGAGAAGACTTTAGTGAACTCGAATTGTTATAAGTTTCAGTTAAAGTAAAACTTTATGCCTCAGTTAAATGTTGTTATAAGATTCAATTCAAGCTTCAGTTAAAGTAACAATGTATGCCTCAATTAAATATTGTTAAGCTTCAGTTAAAGCAACAATGTATGCATCGGTTAATTAAAGGAGAAATCACAATGGTCACTTTAGTAAAATCAATCAACGTGATTTCATTAAGAGTAATTGTCTAAAGTGTTAAACAAAATGAATTAGCTAACCAAAGTGTTTTGCATTATGACACTTTAGTTAAACTGAAAGACGACACTTAAGTTACGGCACTTGAGTTCCAACTATTGCATGATGACACTTAAGTTAGTTTGTTAACTAAGTGATCCTACAATCAATTAAGATGCGGGCACGATTTGGAGATAGTCAAGCATGATTTAATGTCAAAGAATAAAGGAATGGCACATTGATTGTGAATGATTAAGAAACCAAGGTGCATAGTAAATATCCAAGAAGGCCCTTCACTATAATTTGCATGGTAGGATAATTCCTCATGCAATGATTCACTAGTCCTTGCATGGCACTAGTTTGACATGTTATTTATATATTGAACTCATTGGAAAGTTCATCCGATCGGTATCTCTTATCTATTTCTCCGTATATACACTAGGGGTGTCCGTTCTCTCTTATATTTCACATGGGGTACCGAACGCAATCTGTTGTTGTAAAAGACATTCTCTGCTATATATCATAATTTTACTCTGAATATTTGCTGGGGATTTTCATCCTCATTGTTTTCAGTATTTTCCCCATGGTATATCCTTTGTTATGGTTGAATGTTATTGTGAATGGTTTATTGATTTCAAGTTCTCTATATTTCTGGAATTAAAGTTTTAAAGATCAGAGAACAACATATTTTCACAAAATTCAATAGTCTTCCTATTAGGTAAGGACACAATTTCTTAATTACATGTAGTATGTCCAACATGTCCTTTTAATAAATTGGGTTGAGTAAGTTTTTCCCTTCAACTCGGAAGCTTTCAAAGACAAGGGCCCTTCCTTCTTGCATAAAAAATGCACCAATGTCATGCCTTAAGGAATCACATTCCACAATAAAGGTTTTTATGAAATTAAGCATGGCTAATAAAAGAGTTATACACATAGTCACTTGAAGTTTTTCAAAACCTTTGGTTTCTTCCTGAGTAAAAAAAATGCCTCCTTTTTCAATGACCTTGTTAGAGTTCTTTTTATTTGACCAAAATTCTTGAGGAACTTGTGGTAGTATGTCGTCTCTTAAGAATCCTCTAACATTCTTCAAGGTTGTAATAATTGTCCTTTCCATGATAGCCTTAAGTTTGTTAGGGTCCACTTTGACACCTTCATGAGATACACTACGACCAAATATTTTACTTCTTGGACCCTAAAGGCACACTTAGAAGGATTCAAATATATTTAGTTCTCCTCTATTAGTTTTAATACCTTGTCAACATATTGTACATGCTCTTCAAAAGATTTGTTATAGATTAGTATATCATCAAAAAATAGTAACACACATTTTCTAAGGAAGGGTTTAAAAAAAAATCATCAAGATTTGAAATATGGAAGGTGCATTGGTAAGGAAAAATGACATCATCAAAAATTGATAATGAAATTCATGTGTTTTCAATGCTATTTTTATAATGTATTCTTTCCTCATTTTTATTTGATGATATCAAGAACAAAGATCCATCTTGGTAAACAAAAATGCATTGTAATTCATCAATCACAGGAATATGAAACTTATCTTTAATGGTCATGTTATTGAGATCTCTATAATATGGACACATTCTCCATGAACCTTCCTTTTTTTGAGTCATTACCATTGGTGTAGAGAAATCACTTTGGATGGGTTGAACGATGCATGCATCTAACATTTCTTGAACCATATTTTCAATCTCACTCTTTCATGCATAGGGGTACTTATAGGGTCTCATGTTAGGTGGCACACCACCTGTATGCAAGTGAATAGCATGGTCATGATATTTAGTTGGTGGAATAAGTTTAGGCATCTATCTAAATACCTTGGAATGATTGTTAATAAGTTGTTGGATATCCAGTGGAATAGATGGTATATATGCTTTCTTTTTATATACTTTTCTATCTTGAGAGTTTGAGGAGTGCTAATGTCGTGCAATGCATGGAAATATATGGTTAGATTAGTATCTTCTAGACCTACCTCTTGATATTGTTTTAGTCTTGATATTATTCCTCTTCACATTCTATGTAAAATGATTTATTCTTATTGCGCTTATACCCCTTACTCTACTTACTATCACAATTGAAACATAGTCCCACTAGTACATGTGAACCTTTTTCCCATGACAAATTGTTTCTATAGAAACACATATCCGTTGCTATAGCGACGTTTATAAGCCTAAATTTCCATTGCAAAATTATCATCGCATTAGCCAGTCTTCGACTATTTTGTCGGTATAGCGACATAACATCGATAACATGTGGTGATTATGGCTTTTGCTTCAAAAATAAATAAGCATTGATATAGCAACGTGTATGTGTCGCTATAGCCACGGCTTCACATCGCTACAACGATGGTTTATTGTGGGAAAAACAAGCGACTAAGTCAAATTTCGTTGTTTGAGCGTTGTTTGGGTGTCGCTATAGTGACAAACGATTGTCACAAAAAGGGACTTTTTTATATTGCGTTGCGGGAGTGACGAAATTTTGTCACAAAATCAAGCTACTATTTCATATCGCTTCAGTTTAGCGACGTACATTAGTCACAATAGCGATGCAAGATGGGTGCGATAGCGACGACAACCTGTCTCTATAGACATGAAAGTATGTTGACACCAAGAAATGACCAAGTCATTGTCTGTTTCTATAGCGACGGTCTATCGTCGCTATAAAGACGACAACCTGTCACTATAGCGAGGAGTGTATGTCACAACTTAGAAGCGACTAAGCACTGATTCATCGCTATAGTAACGTTTCTATGTTGCTATAGCACCAGAAGTATGTCACTATAGCAACGATTACCATGTATTTAATAAAATATATATAAAATTCGCAACAAAGATTGTATTTCAAATCTAGGCATACCTGCATTCTGGAAAGGACTTAGAGTTGTGATGATGGAATTACCTGGAAATTCTGATCCTTCAACTGATGATGGCATATGTCTTTCTATTATTTACTGCTTATTCTCCCATGAGGATGGTTAAGTGTTCACCCCAATGATAACAAAAATAATTACAGTTTCACAAAAATAAATGCTCTCATTAAACAACTAACCAATAGTCTCATGGCAAAGCAAATGCCATTTAAAATCCTTTGCATTGCATACAACTCATTGAAGAGCCACTAATCAAATCACACTGTTAGCTCAAAATGACACATCTCTTCCTGTGACCACTTTCCCATGATTCTGTCGCATGTCGACACTTCCATGACAACACTTCATGAAAGTCATTGAAAGTCACTGAAAAAACACCTAACTTGGAGGAACCATATATTGATTTTTGTAACTCTATTTGACCTCATATATACACTGTTGGAAGTATATTTCAATTAGCTAAAACTTTTCAGAAGACACCAAAGTCTGAAAATTCCCAAAAGTACCCTAAAAATGAGTTTTTTTGATGTGTATGCGGTTTCCCTAAGGAAACCCATGCACGTACGTGACTTGCTATATATAATACTCGCGTATGCCTTAAATACGTGACTATCTACATTGCAACCCACGTATACCTCCTCATGTATGTGGCTGTTGTCTCTGCAACCCGCATACGCCTCCTGAAAATGTCAAAAAAATACGTATTTTGAAATTCGGGTAGTTTGGGTAGTTATGCAACTGACTCCTTTAGTTGTAACTACTTTGTCTTCGACCCTAACTCTTCACCATGAGAGGAGACTTGAATCTTTGCATTGTTATGCTGGAGGATTTGAAGCTCTCTTTGCCCACACATTTTCCCTGGAATCTTTATCCTTGTGTTGCAGAGCTTGGAGGCTGTGTTCCTTGGAGAAGAGAAGCAGCAGAACTAGATCAAGGTTTCTTGAGGTGCCAAACTTGAAGAGAAGGTATACTTGTACTTGTTTTCAAGATTAATAAAGATGTGATGTCCTTCTTCTTCCCAAATCATTGTTCAATGTGTGATTGAATCTTTGTTTATGATCAGATGTTGATGTTAATCAGATTATTATTTCATGTTTATTTGATTATCATTGCTTTATATGTGGTCATAATGGTTTGAGGAAGGTACAATTTGTTTTCTAGGTCTCTTGGAGCAAGAGGAGCAAGAAGAGGATTGAAGGGCTGCTTGGATCAACCTTCATTTGGCTAAGGTATGGACCATTCTAATCTTTGAATCTTGTTTGTATTTACTTGTAGAACCATTTGCATCCACCTTTCAACTCCGGTATGTTGATGGCCTCTTAAACCCTAGCCATAGGAAACTTTCCATTACAACAAAACTGGCGACTATGTTGGGGAGAGCCTTGTCTGTTTGGGGTTTCTCTGTCTTTCTTTCAGTATTTTGCATTGGTTCCAGGTCCTTCTTTCCACTTAGGAGCAACTTCTTAGTTTGATAGAACACCTCCCTTGCCTTCCTAAGGCAATTTTTGACTTTTTTGGGGATTTTTTCCACCCATACGCGAGTTGTAGACTCAACAGTTGCGTGTCTGGTTTGGTACACGTGACTTTCTATACTGTCAACCCACGTACAATACGTGAATTGTCAGTAATACAACCCATGTGTGCTCGTACACGCGACTTGCTGTAATGTCAACCCGCGTATGACACGCGACCTGTCAGTAGTACAACCCGCGTGTGCCCCGAAAACAATGTTTTTCCTCAATTTTGTGGTTTTTTCTTCTGTTTTGGGCTATTTGGTAGGTATTTTGGTGTCCTGTACAAGTGCATGACTCCAGGGAGTTAGTGTCATCCCTTTTGGTTGTTTTTTATCTATGTGGTAAGCCTTTTTATAGCATTAGGGTTTTCTCTTTGCTATTTCCCCCCACTCTCTTTGCTTGGCATGATTTTTGGTTTATGTTTCTGGTCAGCCTTTGTTAGTGATCTTTGTCTGAGTTTAGAAGCTTGTTGGTGTTTATTTCTTTCTTCTTTTGGTGGTTAACTTCACCATGCCAAAATAGTTGACTTGTCTCTTATGCAAGCATTCTTTCCAAGTAGGGTTTATACTGACTTTAGGGCATTCTAGAGTTTGTTTGGTGGTTGTATAGCAGAGTCCCTTTTGGTTTGTTCTTGTCATCTACATACTTTTGTTTGTAGGTATTTTTTATTTTTCATTTATAAAAGAAAAATAAAAAGAACATATAGTTGTTTAATATGTATGTAGATTAGGGTTTTGTCTTTAATGCACTACATATCATTGTTTTTGAAAAAAATAAAAAGAAATTGTCCTTTTGTGGCTTTCAAGTTTCTATTTGAAAAAGAAAGAGAATAGTTTTTGCTTTTTGCATTTCATTTCTCTCTGCTTAGTCATTTTGTTTAAACTTTGAGTCAAAACACCACATAAATTTCACGCCATTTACCCTCTGACTAAAAAAATTCCTATTAAAATGAACGATATAATTTAAAAATTATTAGTAAGTTTTATTTTATAGGGTCATACACCAACTAGCTTAGGCTAGACTTGTGGGATAGGGAGTTTAAACTCTCCACGAGTGTTAAAATTTCAGACGTAGTTGGCCAATCACTAGGCAAACCCTTTTCTATGCTGATTGTATCTGGGAAGCTCCTCTCAAACAGGAGTTAAGCACGAGGCCGCATGGAGACTTGGACTGAGGAGATAACCCTCTAATTCCTTGTCAAAGTGTAGACCAAGGTTTTTGCACATCTGGGGATTCTATCTTAGACAGGGTTTCGGGCTTTGCTACCCTGCCCATGTGTACGAACCAGGCTTGCGACTGTTTCCCTAGACTGTCAATATAGTTAAGATAACCTTTAGTCTCTTTGACATCTAGGGTTCATACACAGGTACACCGAAAGGCTATTTCTGGTTGACCTTGGACGGGCTTGGAAGGTAACCCCAGTAGAAGGTGTGGGAGGGTGGTGGGTGATTCCTCCTCTTGTGCCTAAGAACATCTGTAGGGACGCCAAGTAACTATATATCAAATTTCTTCTAGAAAGCATATCTTATACCTGTTTGTCTGTTTGGATTTAGGAATTTTTAGTGAGTGCTGTGTGGTTTGTCTGTACTTAGTGTGCCTTTAGCTGTGTGCTTTGTAATTTTGGTTGCCTTTCAACCTCAGAATTTGTCTCCTAGTTTGAAACTATGGATAACACCCCTTTGAACACCAACCAAGAGATCCCCATGCTGAGAACTCCATGTACTATTCCTCTCACAGAGAATGTTGGTGTTCCCTTGATGGCCACCCTGAATCTTCCTAGATTCACCCTAGGGCTACCAGTGTGGTTGTTTTCCACTCCAACTGTCTTGAATGCTCCTGATGCTTCTCAAGTAAGCTCCTTATATCAAGGGGATCAAAACACTGCTTCCCCTTCACTTGTAGTTGATTCTCCTCCTCCTTCTACCTCATGCGGTGAAAGTACTGATACTAGTAATCGACAGCCTAAAAGGAGTAAAAGAAGGAGGAATAGGAAGAAGACACATAAGAAAGAGGGAACCCGTTCAAACTTTGCAAGTCAAGTTGAACCTCACCACCCAGCCTTTGTAGTTCATGATGGGGGCACCTATCCAACCTCTGTAAGTCATGTTGGATCTAAGCACTCAACCTCTGCAAGTCAACTTGATCTTTATCATCCAGCCTTTGTTGATCATGCTGGTGGGATCCTTCCAACCTTTCTAGGTCATGTCGGATCCAGTCACTCAGCCTATGTATTTCATGCTCAGGGCACCCGTTCAAACTTTGATGTTCAAGTTGAACCTCCCCATCCAACCTCTGCAATTCATGTTGGATCCATCCACCCAGCCTTTGAAGTTCATGCTGGGGGCACACACTCAACTACTATAAAGCATGTTTATCCTAACCATTCAGCCTCTACTATTCATGGTGGTGGTGCTCGTCCAACCTCTGCAAGTCATGTTGGACCTAGTCTCTCAGCCTCTGCAAGTCATGCTGGGGGTAGTCTTTCAACCTTTGTGGTTCATGCTGAAGACAATCTGTCAGCCACTGGGAGTAATGTTGACACTGTTGAAAAGACTACCCGTTCAAAACACAAGCCCAAGTTTCCTTGTAAGCTTTGTGAGGGAGACCACCTTACTTATAAATTCCCTTCTATCACAGAGGTGCGAAGAGTTTGGTTTCATGGTCGTCCCGTTTTTGAACATCCTGAAGTTTTTCAACAACAAACCTCTCTTAGTCAGGTTGGACCCAGTCACCCAGCCTCTAGTGGTCATGCTGGGGGCAAACTCTCACCCTTTGTAGATCATGTTGAGAGCAAGCAGTCAACCACTGCTAGTCATGTTGACACCGTTGAGAAAACTGGTTGTTTGAAGTGCAAACTTAAGTTCCCTTGTAAGCTATGTGAGGGAGATAATCTTACTCACCAGTGCCTTGCTATCACAGAGGTGCGAAGAGTGTGGTCCGAGGCTCAGGAATTTCCTTCTCTTGAACAACCTATAGTTTCTCAACAACCTACTCAACCTTTGGTTAATCAAGTGGTCAAATCAATCTCATCTTTGGTCGATCCCACTCTTCTTTCGGAGAGTGATCCTGATGTGATTGAACCAATGTCATATTTTGTCAATCCCACTCTCCCTTCGGAGAGTGACTTTCATGAAGCGGTTGAATCGATTCCATTTTCGATCAATCCCACTCTTCCTTTGGAGAGTGAAGTGTCTGCTAGTCACATTTTCTTCACTGCCAGTTCCGAAATTACTGAACAAGGGGGCACTGAACTCACTTCGGATGAATCCCCACCAAGCTCTTAGATTGCTTCCTTTGATTGGAATAGCCTAGTTGAGCCGCGCCTTCCTTCTGATGCACCTTCCCAGACAAAGGTCAAAGTTGAACCATACATGATTGCTCATTGTATTGTTGATGAAGGAGCCTCAGTTAGTATATTGTATGCTCATGCTTGGCGAGGCATGGGATCTCCCAGCCTTGTGTCGACTGCTAGTCAGTTACTGGAGTTTGATAGAAGAACTTGTATAGCCTTGGGAATTCTTACTCAAACACTTGTTACTTTGGGTGGGAAGACCGTCCTAGTTGAATTGATGGTGATATAAGACCCCTTGGACTTCAATATACTCCTCGGACGTGATTATGTCTATTCCATGCAAGATGTGGTGTCAACATTCTTTCGTGTGATGTAATTTAATCATGGCGAAGAAATTGTCACTATCGATCAGTTGGATTTTCTTGATCCATCTCTTGACCCAACTAGAGACCAGGTCTTTCCTTTATCGATTCCCAATGTTTCTATAGACACTACCCCGCCATAGGTGAGCTATGTGGCCTCATGTCCTTTGCGTTCAATTACTACTGAGAGGCAGCCTCTATTTTCATGCTTACCTTCTCGGGACATGGTCTCAACAGTTGACCAGGTGAGTCATCCTATAGAGACCATGGAGCTTGCTCTCCACTCTGTCGATCCATTTGAAAGTTTAGACATGTGTCCTATCTTGGATGATCTCTTTCCTTCAGATGACGTCTTCCTAGAGTCTTTATACAATCTGATATTCTATTGGATGTTAGTTCAGTTGTGGCTAAGTCTAACCCTGATTTGCCTAGTAATCTTGACCTTTCTTCTTATGTTGGTCTTGTTGAGTCTTTTGACTCTCCTTTCGAACAACAAGTCAGTGATCCTGATGAGTTTGATTTTTCATATGAATTTTTCAACTCCTGTGATACTGAGTTTGTTCATGCAGACTCTATCTCCCTTGTTGAGTTTTGCTCTCCTTCTAAGGTTGATCTTATTGATTATAAACCCTTGGATCTTGGCACTATAGATTCCTCTTTCGTTGATTCCGCCTTGACTACACCTTTTGTAAAAGATAGCAAAGTCACATGTGTTTCTTCCAAAGCGACCCGCATCGGATCTTTTCTTCTGAATATGATCCTGATGTTGTTGTTTCTTGGAGACAGGATTCTTAGTTGGATTCAGAACTATTTACTGGCCTTGTCTTATTGTTCAAGATGTAACTACATTTGCATGTGCCTTGCTCATTCTTATGAGCCTGATGTCGACTTCCACGCTTTTAGCTCATTGTATAAGCCCTCATCTTTGTTCTCATTGTCGCTAAGCCTTGTATCATTTTGCCTTTGCAACTTGACACCCTTTACCTTGAGGAGACATTCCCTGAGTGTCTTTATCCTGCTCATGTTCCTTGCATTATGCATAGGTTTGTTCCTCATGCTTGGAACTAGTTTTGCTTTCCCCTGACACTCGTCTCCTCGCATTTAGAGCATTCTTTTTGCTCTCCTACGAGCTTGTTAAAAACAGTAAGGAGGCCACGAGTTGACTTTTTCGGACTCGTTAAAACTTCACGGGAAAGATATTGAGTTTCTTTAGGCCCAGGTCTGACTCCTCAAAATAGACTTGACTGTCGAGTAAACTTGTCCATTCAGGCTCATTAAGAATATGTGAATGGGCATCCACATTGGTGGTAGGTTATCTCTTTCTCGGACCATGTGGAATAATACGAGAAAGGAACACTCCCTTTTCTTCGGAATTGAGAAGAGTATTCTTAGGTATAGGTTTATCGCTTTTCCGGACCTGAGGGACTAAATTTATGGAAAAGGAACCCTCGGTATGAGCTTAGTTTTCTCTTTTTCGTGCTCTGGACCAAAACATGAAAAAGATTATGAGTGTACTTTATGTCTTTGTCATGCTCGTTAAACCCTAAAGAACAAAGCATCGAGTTTATTGTTGTAAGCCCCATTTCTCGTAATCAAATGGATCTTTCTGAGTGATCTTGCCTTCCTTCACACTCGTAAAACTTAGGTTATATGCTACTTTTGAAGGAGCGTTGGGTAGGTGGTAATTTAACCTTTTTCGGACCTCCCCGACTACGTACGAAAAAGGTGTGCCTTATTTCTTCAGAAGCTAAGAGAGTTCTTCTGTGGTTTCTTTTATACTTTTTCGGCCTTAGGAGACTAAATTGGACGAAAAAGTCCCCCCCCCTGGAGTATTCTTTGGAGTTTTTAGACTCTCTAAACTATGAAAACACCGTCGAGCATGTACTAGTTCGGGCTCGTAAAATCCACGAATCAGTGCTTTATCAAGCATTCTTCTATCTCTTCTTCGAGCTTTCCAAAAATGAAGAAGGTCCCGAGTTTGATTTCTTGAACTCATTAAACCTTTACAAGAAAGAGGGGAAGGGAAGTTCATTCACATGTTTTTTACATCATGGTAGCAAGTCTTGTTTCTTTGAACAAAGCACCAGTTTTGAGTCTATCAACAATTGGGTCCTAGTATTTTGGCCTTATGCCGATTCAAAGTTTCGTACTCCTCCGGTTGGTTTCTTTTGCAATTATATGGGGAATCTGTCAATGTCTCCTACATTATAGATTTGTGTCGTTGGTCCTTTTGTGTTAAAATCTGCCTAAGTCACTTTTGTGTTGTGCTCATTGTTCAAGGATTAAACCTTTGTCGACCATTTTGCAATCGCCTTGACCTTTTGTGTCGGCCATTCCCTGGTATCAGTTGATTACATCATGTCTTCAGCATTTCTTGTTGTGAAATTTAGTACCAATTCCAGATACAATTAGTCTTTGACATACCTCGTGTTGGATGATGAAGGATGCCTTAATGCCTTCCTTCCAACAGATCTCTTCCTATCGACTACAACACCTCTTGCTCTGGGAATGAGATTTAGAGTTTTATGATAGTACCTTGGGGATTGCAGTCATCAGTGGCAATTTCCCTCGCTATTGGGTAGTGGGAATACCTTAATGTCTCCTACTCAATGGATTCCTCAAGTGTTCGACTTCAAGTCCTTGTATTCACACTTGCTAGAATGTACTAGGTACCTTGGGGACCATTTTCATTAATGCTGGTTTCCCTCACATTTGTTAACGGTTTTTATTATTGATCGGTAATCAAACGGTTTCCTCCATGTTCGACTTCAACTCCTTTATTCGCATGGTTAGGATTTGTACCTTTTGGGCAGTTTGGATTGAAGACCTTGGGCTGACAGTAGCATTGTCATTTTTTGCTATTGCCCGAGTTGCGCAATACCTTGTTACACTTCATATGACATTTTGCTGAGACATAGATCCACCTTGTATTTTTTGTGGCTATGATTGATTGTCGAGTATGGATTCACCTTGTTGATTTGTGGCCATGGCTCCTTTAGATTTGATATGGCGCCTTTTTTCATATTGAGGAACCATGATAGTTTCATCAATTATACATATGTTGGATCCGCCTGTATCTTTATGGCGATGTTTTGTATATGGACTTATATGTCCCAGAGATCAGTTTTGTCTAACTTTTATCTCTCTTTCAGGTACCTTTGTTCGAGCCTTTTGATCTTGGATTCTCTACTCTCTCCATACTCAGTTGTTTCCTTTATAATGTATTTCGGCTATAGTCTTCCCCTCTAACCTCATACATTAGGGGGCGTCTATTATAGCTCAAAATGACACATCTCTACCTATGACCACTTTCCCATGATTCCGTCGCATGTCAACACTTCCATGATGACACTTCATGAAAGTCATTGAAAGTCACTGAAAAAACACCTAAATTGGAGGACCCATATATTGAGTTATGTAACTTCGTTTGATCTCATATCTACACTGTTGGAAATATATTTTAGTTAGCTAAAACTTTCTAGAAGACACCAAAGTCTGAAAATGCACAAAAGCACCCTAAAAATGAGTTTTTTTTTATGTGTACGCGGGTGTCCTTAAGGAAACCCGCGTATGTACGCGACTTGCTATATATAATACTCGCGTACGCCTTAAATACATGACTATCTGCATTGCAACCCATGTATACCTCCTCGCGTACACGACTGTTGTCTCTGCAACCCGCGCACGCCTCCTAAAAATGTCGAAAAAATATGTATTTTGATATTCGGGTAGTTTGGGTAGTTATGCAACTGACTCCTTCAGTTGTAACTACTTTGTCTTCAACCTTAACTCTTCATGAAACATATAAATAGAGGTAGGGAGGTCCATGAGAGGAGACTTGAATATTTGCATTGTTATGTTGGAGGATTTGGAGCTCTCTTTGCCCACACCTTTGCCCTAGAAGCTTTCTCCTTGTGTTGCAGAGTTTGGAGGCTGTGTTCCTTGGAGAAGAGAAGCAACAAAACCAGATCAAGGTTTCGTGAGGTACTAAACTTGAAGAGAAGGTATACTTGTACTTGTTTTCAAGATTAATAAAGATGTGATGTCCTTCTTCTTCCCAAATCATTGTTCAATGTGTGATTGAATATCTGTTTATGATCAGATGTTGATGTTAATCAAATTATTATTTCATGTTTATTTGATTATCATTGCTTTATATGTGGTCATAATGGTTTGAGGAAGGTATAATTTGTTTTGCAGGTCTCTTGGAGCAAGAGGAGCAAGAAGAGGATTGAAGGGCTGCTTGGATCAACCTTCATTTGGCTAAGGTATGGACCATTCTAATCTTTGAATCTTGTTTGTATTTACTTGCAGAACCATTTGCATCCACCTTTCAACTCCAGTACGTTGATGGCCTCTTAAACCCTAGCCATAGGAAAGTTTCCTTTACAACACACACTGAATGCATCTAAGTAGAGTATTTCAAGAGCTCAAAAATTTAATTCAATTGATTGAGGCCAATATTGCTGGGTTCTATGCTAGTATGTGCTTGTTTCAAATCCCCATGGAGTAGCCACATTAGCCTATGAATCTACATTGATATATTCACCATGGATGCCATCAACAAAGGTGGAAGCATCACTTAGGTTTCACTTTGAAAAGCTGAATATGAAAGGATTTGAAAAAATATGAAGATAACTTACAAGACTGAACTCACTCTGGTGAATATAAAAAGGGGTTGTAAAAAGATGGAAAAGATACAAGACTGAACTCACTCAGGTGAACATGAAAAAGGGTGAGAAAAATATACAAGGTTGAGCGCACTTAGGTGTGGCATGGAAAAGGGAGATAAAAGGATAGAGACTGATCTGACAAAGGTGATTATGATATATTTTTTTTAATACTAGTCTATGTCCATTTAAGGTCAAGAAAAAGTGAGTAGGATGACACAGTAAACATGCCATATGAGTAAAACCTAAACTTTGAACTGCAGAAATAAATCCAACAACAAATGCTTTGCTAAAATGAAACAGGATCCAAGAAGGTTTCCCTATCTGCCTAAACATTCAGGTAGTAAGACAATAAATCCCAAATGGAACTAAATCAAGGGGAATGGGACAACTTCATTTTATACTGCAATATCTCTCCTAAGGGATCAAACAATGGGTGGTTCTCTAAAAGGAAACATAATCCATGCATTTTTTCCTATCAGCTTAAATATTGGGGTAATGAGCAAAAAACACGAATTGGAGGTAGAAATAGGGCCATGAAACAACTTCTTCTTGTTCATCACTTTCCAATTCTTTTTTACATTGATAATGTGGCACATAATGAGCAAACTCGATCCCTAGAAGGTGAAAACAAACCCTGGACTAGATGAAAAGCTTTATCTTATTTAGTGACAACATAAATCCCAGTGAAGGAAATGTGGGGTACAATAATACTTTGGAATAAAATAAAATGAAAGATTAGTATGATTGGTATATAGGGCAGCCCCTCGCGACAAAGCATATACTATGCAGAGCAACGGACAAGGAAGCCCAACTGAATGTGTGCCCATCACACCAACACCATAAGGTGAAAGTGTGCCACATAACAACCTCTCTCGTGGAATACCATGCCACTCCATTCCTTCAACACTGTACCTTTAATCAATTACAATGTCCTTTAGAAGTTAGAACATAATCCACTCAAGTTTCCATTGCTGAAGCCTCAATATCCTTTACAGTTCATTCGATGACTCAATTGCATGTGAGACATAAGTCCCAGCTTTCTAAATCATCGAAAGGATCTAAATGTGGCAAGCTAAGCACTGAAAGCAAGCCTAAAATGCATTATACTTGCGTGGGATCTCAGAAGAACTATTCTTAGAAGGTAACATGTAAAATAGCACCTCTCAAATATTCAGATAAGGACATTCATGTACAGATAAACCAAGAAGATAAACTGACAGTTTTAGGCAGTGAATTAGAGAGGACAAACCATCTAAAATTCTCCGTGTCTCACATAGTCAAAATACCTGTTGAAAATAAGAAGAATTAGAGAGGAAAAAACACCTAAACTTCTCTTGTCTCACATTAGACGAGGAATTTCTCTCTTCCAATGCCTAATATCTTCTTTATGGATTTCTTTAGATGAAATCCACATACAATTGATGCAAGAAAATAACAATGATCAAGAAGATTGAGGCATATATAATAAAGTTCCAATCTGTAAAACTCAATATGTCAATAAGCTATGCAACAAAGTGAACAAACATTTTCATGCATATAAATTGTTACTTACCTCATGCATTTACCAAGATCATATATAACTTGTTTTATGTTGTCGTCAAAGCTATGTGGGAGAGATAGAGGTAGAACGTACTGTAACAAAAAGAAAATGACCATTATTTATTTAAATTTCAAATAAGAGACCACAATTACTGAAAAGATGTACTAAATGGAAATTATATAGGTAAATAATTACCTTAATGAATGTATGCCCGTCATGAGTTTTAACACCACCAAAATCACTTTTTTTTTTCGTTAAGATATTTTGTATGTTTGATGAAAACCCAGTTGAGAACCTTATTTTCTGAAATTGGAATTAATTACACTTTGCAATGCGTGATTGGATTCCACAGTGTCACTACAAATTTTTCCAATTTTGTCTTTGTTAGTCCTTCCATCTAAGATTCTCCATATCATTTCTGTTACATTCTTCCCAATATGCATTGTATTGAACAAATGAGATATGTAGGTGATTGTAGTAAGGAAACCTACTGAATTGTATGGGACAACTCTTCATTCCTCATGGAAGCCCATTCACACCTTCACGACAATCAATATTAAACATAAATGAAAACACATTAACAATAATTCATGACACCCATGGTAGATAAAATTAAATAAAAATATAAAATTCATAATATTACATATTTATATGCTACATATACAATTTGCATGCTGTGATGATGCCTATTTATTCCAACTTCCATAGGTGAGGTGTCATTCTTTGTGCTTTCTTCCCATTCTCTTCTTTACCATTGAATTTTGTTTTCTCAGTAGTTCGATACCTATGGTTCTTAGGGAGGAAGTGTCTGTACTCGTTAAACACCTCCTTTCTTAGACTTCTTGAACATCGAGATTTTATCCTAGGACCACAAATTGGACATGCAAATTTGCCCTTTGTTTGAATACCTGCAAGATATATGTATTAATGTTATAAGCATCAAAAGATTATTAATTTCAATAAAAAATACATGATATTTACCTTAAAAACATATTAATTTAAAGTGCAACATAAATTTAAATACTACAAAAATGTGTTAACCCGGGAGCGTCATGAATTTTCCATGCAAGTATTCCATGGAACTGGACTTGTTTCTACCCTATTGGTCTAGAGATGTCATACATAGTGATGCCAGCCCATAACTTCAATAGCTCATCGATAAGAGGCTCTATATATACATTCATACCTTTAACTTTGTACTTACCTATTTTATTCAACAATATACGATGCTATTCAGTTATGTTTCCCAATATATAAAAGGTGTTCTCTTGCAGCGATTAAACAAAGAAATGAAATAATATAATTACTTTAAAAAATACTTGGAATAATAATTTCCAACATTGTGTGCTCTCTCTTTATTGACATCCAAGAAGGAAGGTTATTGTTTATGACAAAAATAGGCCACACTGAGTAAGTAGAACAAAGCTCTCCAAATGGATTGAAACCATTAACTGCCAATGAAAGTCTAACATTACGAGGTTAATCTTTAAAAATTGGCCATTTTTCTTCAATGTTCTTCAATGCAGAGCCATCTACATGCATGCGAAGAACACCATCTTCACTTATGTTATTTGCGTGGTTATCCATAAAATGTGCTATACTTTGACACCTGAATAGTCGTTGGAAATGTGGAATTTATGGGAATATAACAAAGAACTTTGCGAGGCACCTTTTTTGTTACTTGATTTGTTCAATATCTACTAATTTCACATTGTGGGCATTTGTTTTCTAATGCATATTGTCAATAATATATAATATGATCATTAGGACATGCATCAATAGCTTAATAGTCCATTCCAATTTCTTTCATAATCAAGAATACCTCTCGACATGTGCGTGGTAAATTATTTGACGGTGGTAATAGAAATTCACCCAACAGTCTGCAACATTGACAAAAAAATGAAATGTAAACAATATAAACCATAAATATTGCTTATCCCTAATTTATGAATTAATTAACACTAAAAATAGAGGAACATAGTGAACTTTTCAATATGCCATGTGAAGATGCAATTAATACATTACATACCTTAGGATCTGTGTGAAACAAGTGTTTGACAAACCATTCAAAACTTTCAAGTTCACCAACAACAATATAGTAGATAGAATATTTTTTTGTTGAGCCTTCATAAAGAGGTTCTTGGGACTTCTCGAGTAGAGGAACATCATGAATATCATGGAGGTTGTCCTCATCCAATGGAGAAAATGTGTATTGGATAAATTTATTTATCTCATCTTCGTCATTTGTATCAATAACATCATCTTCATCCATAGGATCATTAAAAACTTCATCTTCAATATTATGATATCCATGTTCATCACCTTGTAAATTATAATTTCTACTATAATTATGTGGCAAATAGCTCTCCGGTGGTCAACATTTAGGGGGCATTGTCTTTATAATTACAAACAGTGTAATAACATTTGTGTATAATATACAACACATAAATTTTAAATGATAAAACATTTTGTGAATACATGAACAATACTATTACAAGAAGTACATCATCTAATGAATAATGACTTACCAAGGGACAATATTCAAACCCCCCTTCAGCACGCCCCTTCTCCGTACAATGTTTCCCAACACTTTTTCTTAAAATTATTCTCGTTTGCAAACCCCTGCAATCATTGCAAGGGCAATAACAATTTCCATCGCCCTTCGCCTCCAATGCTGCCTTAAACTCAGCATACCTCTTATTATTTTCTTCCCAAGTACATTTCTTTGACATTCTAATAGCATATAAGAACCAAACAAACTCAATCAATGTATAAGTAAATTATATATATATAGATTAAAGTAGTTAGAAAATTAAAGGGCGTGACATGAAAAGCGACAAATATAATTAGTAAATCCAAGTTGACTTTACTTCGACATGTTACATATCACAAACAATACCCCTCCTTTCCAAATTATTAAGGAATAAGTTAGTATGGGGGTCTATTCTTACCACCAACCACTATATTTTCGATAGTTAGTGATAAAATTTAAATCCCTCCCAATGGTTATGTTCTCCCAAGTTAGGAACCATGATTTCTCACAAGCACATGGGATCACAATGCTTAAACAAATTTTCACATAAGATATTATCACATGCTGGTTTACCCATCTATAAATAAGAAACTAAACAAATACAACATTTCAAAAGCAATGATCTTGTTTCCTTAATTAGTTAATCTTCATCTTTTTTAAATCAAAAAATGATTAAGAGACAAATCCCGATGACATTATATGTTAGGATATTTAGACACTTATGAGTTAGTTAAGATCAACTTGTGTAATATATCCGTTAGGTAAAGTGTGATTCTTTAGTATGCATTTGTAAATATTCTATTATGACGGTCACGATATGTTCTAGACATAAAGTGATCCAACGGTTCAACTTCTCTTAGATCATACCTATCATTGATCCATGGCTTGACACTCGATTGGTCCATGATCTCTATTTAAAGAGCATGGAGGGTCCTTGGCTAGTTGATCGATTATGAGAAGCTCATATGTAACTTTCTTTCTTTTGCATAATAAATTGCTCCAAGTAGCTATTTGGTTGGGGCCGTGGACTGTTTCCCTCTCGAGGGTTTTAACCACGTGACAAACATCAGTGTATTGATCTGTGATCTATTTGTGTGAAGTGGTTGCTCTAGGTGTTCGGTATTTTGGGAGCACGCTGTATACTTGAACATGGTATCAGAGCATTTATGAAGAGCCGCTTCTAGTTTTGATTAAGATCTGGAACCGGTGTTGCTGAAACTTTAAAAGGGTTTCTGGTTTTGGATTTTATTTGCATTTGTGGGCTATGAGAGCTGTTCCATTGCGTTCGGAGCACCGTTTCCATTGGGAAATAGTTTTTATTTTATCGAAAACCATTTTCCTTTGATCCAGAAACACCAATTTCGACAAATATGAAGGTATAATGTTACAGTGATGGATTTGTTTTATTTTTTTTAAATCTATCATATTTTATCAGTTTTACTATTAGATCTTTATTGTTTTAGTCTCGAACTGTTTCCTTCCCTGGCTGCGTATGCTCTTTGCTGTGCACCTTGCGTGATTGCGGAGAATCAGAAACAGAAAGGGAAAGTTTTTTTTTCTTGTCTTCTCGGTTACGTATGCTTTTTGTCGTGCACCTTGTGTGATCGTGGCGAATTAGAAACAATGAGAAAACTTGAAAACGTAGAATTTCCGGGTTAAGCTAACCAAGATCCAACCCCATTGTGTGGAAATGTTTTTTTTGTTTTTTGTTTTTCAGTTTTGTTATGATTTGCAGGAAACAAAGGCAAGCATGAAGACTGAGAGAGAAGAGTAAAAAAAAAAAAGCCCCCTTCCTCTTTCCCTTCTTTCAAGTACCTTTTAAACTTCGCTCACTTGGTTCAAAGTTGCTTTATTCCTTAATAGGTCTTGAGTTCAAGTCTTATTAAGTTACTTTTTAGTGCATGCAATTTCTATTTTCAAGTTACTTTATTATAAAAATGCATCTCACTTAAATAAAATAAAATAAAAAGTGAGTCACTTAAGTCTTTTAATTTATTGCCGCACTATTTAAAAGTAACATTATTGTAAAAGTGAACATCACTTATTTTACACAAGTGATTCACTTAAAAAAAACAACTTTTTTGTAAGTGATTGTCAAATGTTCATCTTGGGAAGAAGGGGGTTCTTTTTTTTAGTTGGTCAAGTTAATATCTGTCACGTCATTATTGGGGACATCTTCAACATTTTCTTTGATCAAGCCTAACTTCATCATCCAGAATTAGTTTTCAGTGCCGTTTTTTTTTGAAACAGCCTAATTTTTCAAGCTCTTTGCATCCAGATAGTTAGTTTCTATTATTTCAGCCATTATTTTATAGTATGGCCGCCCCATGTGATAATATAATTACCAGTTCTAACTATTTCTCATGGAAATCTCGTATGGAGGATGTTCTATTAAGTAGGGGACTTTTCAGAATTACCTCAGGGAAAGAAATAGAACCCACTAATGATGATAATAAAATAAAATGGGAAAATAGATCTGATAAAGCTCGTGGATTGATTGGGATGTCAATCTCTACTGATTTGCGATTCCACATATCTGGAATTGATGAACCTGATAAAGCTTGGGAAAAGTTGGAATCTATGTTTGGTAAACATAATGAAATTTGAGGTCATCAACTTGAGAATGAGTTGATTTCTTTGAATCCAAGTGATTTTTCATGCATTCAAAACTATTTATCTAAGTATAAAACTCTTAGACTCTTATGTGAAGAATGCAATATTAAGAAAGAAGACAAACAATGTATTTATCATATTCTTTCCAAACTTGGACCTGCATATTCTATTTTTGTATCTACATTTTACTCCAAGAAAGAATCCTTGACTGCAGCTAGCTGTTAAGAGCCTAGTCTTGAATCCTTTTGTGATTCCTTGATTAGAGAGCAAGATAAGTTCATTAATCTTGGAATAATTAACAATGGAGATACATTTGGGAAATCCTTATTGTCCCAATAAAAAGAAAAGTCCAAGCCTCCCAAGAAACATAATTTTCACAATAATAATCCAAGCAAGGGTCCCAAACCCTCTCAGTTAGCTCCTTCTTTAAAAAATGACAAAGGATTCAAGCCAAAAGGAAAGAAGACTGAGCGTCATTACAATTTTTGTGGGAAATATAATCATGATGAATCTAAGTGTTTCAAGAAGAAGACAGCCTTGGAAGCAGCAATGAAGAAGCACCACATCAGCCTAGATTCGTCTTCAAAATCTACCTCTCATGGACATGTACTTTGTGCTTCTGGTTACTCTTATACTGCATCTTCTTCTTCTACTTCAAATGAATGGCTCATTGATTCTAGAGCATATTATCATATGGCTAAGGATCAAGCCATCTTTTCTACTATGCATGAATGTAACACCAAACAAATATTTGTTGGTGATGATAGATCTCTAAGTGTTGTAGGATCTAGAACAGTTCCAGTAGAAAATGGTCATTTTAGTGATGTACTATGTGTTCCAAGAATTACCTGCAATTTGTTATCAATATATTAAATTATTCATTCGGGTGAAGGTAAAACTGTGACATTTACACCTCACCAAGTTGTAATCAAGGATTTTAAAGATCCTCAAAATGTTGTTGCTACTGGAATTGTCGATGATATTACCAGGTTGTACAAATTTTACAACTTTGGGTCATCACCTTTTCCTTCAATCTTTGTTGCTCATAGTGATAACTTGAGCAAAATTTGGCATGAGTGATTTGGTCACTTAAATTATTGCTCATTGCAACAACTATGTAAAGACAATATGGTGTTTGGTCTTCTGATGGTATCTTGCAAGGATGGTGTTTGTTCTGGTTGTGTACTCAGAAAACAACATTGAGACAGTTTTGACAAACGTGCCTCTTGGCACGCCTCGGTTCTCTTGGAGCTTGTGCGTAGTGACTTGTGTGGTCCTCTTCCATATGCTTCCTTTTCTGGTTTCAAATATTTCTTAACTTTCATTGATGACTACTCCAGACGCACTTGGGTCTACTTCCTAAAACTTAAGAGCGAAGTATTTAACATGTTCTTGGCCTACAAGGCCCTTGTTGGAAAACAATCTGGTCATCAAATTATTAAGTTAAGATCTTACAATGGAGGAGAATATGTTAACAAAAAGTTCACTACTTTCTGCACTAAACAAGAAATCCAACAACAACACACTGTTCCGTATACACCACAACAAAATGGTGTAGCTGAATGGAAGAACCGCACTTTAAAAGAGATGGCTAATTGTATGATCCAATCTAAGGGACTAAGTCTTCAATATTGGGTTGAGGCCATAAATTGTGCAAATTACATACTTAATCGCACACCAACTAAATTTTTACAAGGTATAACACCGGAAGAAGCATGGAGTAAAATTAAACCAGATGTAAGTCACTTCCGTGTGTTTGGATGTGAAGTGTGGGCTCACATTCCAGATGAAAAACGGAAAGCATTGTAGCCTAAAAGTGAAAAGTGCATATTTGTTGGATATTCTGAAGATGTAAAAGGTTATAGAATTCTTCAGTCACATTTTCATGATATAATCATTAGAAGAGATGTTAAATTTGATGAAAATATCTTGGCAGCTGTGCCATCTTTGGCCTGCGAGCCTGATTCAGTGATTGTGCCTTCTTCTTCTTCGTCTTCTTCTTCTTCCAACTTCCTTGACAGGTTTCCAACTCCAGTTTTTGATGATGACAGTAAGGATGAAAATCCACCTCCGCCTGCTCATGTTCCTCCAGTTGCACTAGCACCAATGCTTCCTCGATGGGTCCGTTCAACATGTGAAGTAGCTGGTGATCTTGCCGGTGATCCTAGAGATCAACGTCGAACACGTTCTCAGTTTCAACGAGCCTCTTCTCTTTTGGCTCAAGTTTCCAAGAATCATGATCCAGAAACTTTTGCAGAAGCTTCAGGAAATCCAAATTGGGTGCAGCTATGGATGAAGAATATCGTTCCTTAACGACGAATGATACTCGATATCTTGTTCCTCTTCCAAAAGGAAGAAAACTTGTCAGATGTAAATGGGTCTACAGAACTAAGTATGCATCAGATGGAAGTATTGAAAGACTTAAGACAATGTTAGTTTCCAAAGGTTTTTCCCAAGTTGAAGGGATTGACTACAGTGAAACCTTTGCTCCTGTCGCAAAAATGAATTCCATCCGCCTTGTTCTTTCCCTTACGACATTTCATAACTGGGAAGTCCATCAAATGGATGTCAAGTCTGCATTTTAAATGGTGATTTACAGGAGCAAATTTACATGGAACAACCTCTTGGATATGTTCAGGATAACTCTAGCCTTGTCTGTCTCCTTAAGAAATCCTTATATGGCCTTAAGCAAGCTTCTAGACCTTGGTATGACAAAATGGATAGCTTTCTCCTTGACACTGGTTTTTCTAGATGCCATTATGACCCCAATGTCTATACCAAGAAAGTAGGAAATCATCTCATTGTACTTGTTCTTTATGTTGATGATATTATCCTTACTGGTAGTGACCCTAAACTTTTAACCCATGTGAAATCCAGTCTTAAGCAAAATTTTGAAATGTCAGACTTAGGACATTTGCATTATTTTCTTGGTCTCCAAGTTTTGCAAACCAAAGAAGGAATCTTTCTTTCCCGGTCTAAGTATGCTTGTGACCTTCTTCATCGCTTTTACATGGAAGATTGTAAACCAGCCCCTTCTCCCTTCTAGTCTGGAGTCAAAATTTCTACCACTTGTACTTCCCTTGAAGTAGATGCCACCTTGTATCGTCAACTTGTTGGTATTCTCTTATACTTGACTCATTCTTGTCTTGACCTTTCCTTTACCGTTGGTCGTGTTTCCCGTTGTATGCAAACACCTCATGAAAGTCACTGGAAAGCAGCAAAAAGAATACTTCGATATATTCAAGATACAATTCAATTTGGGATTCATTACAATACAGGGGGGAAACCTTTGTTGGTTGGTTTCATTGATTCAGATTGGGCCGACGATCATGATGATCGAAAGTCTACTGCAGGTTATGTTTTCAGTCTGGGATTTGGGCCTGTCACTTGGGCTTGTAAGAAACAACAAGCTCTCGCTCTTTCTTCAACATAATCAGAATATCGAGTTGCAGTTAATGCCAGTCATGAAGCTTTATGGCTTTGACAGATCCTTTCATAGTTTGGATTCGAGCAGTAGCAGCCTACTCCACTTTGGTGCGACAATCAAAGTTCCATCAAGCTTACCAAAGATCCAATTCTACATCAACACAGCAAACACATTGAGCTACACAAGCACTTCATCATAAATCTTGTTCATGATCGTGTTCTTGAAATGCTCTATTTCCCTACAGATGATCAAGTTGCAGACATCTTCACCAAGTCTCTTACAGAAGAGAAGTTTTCTAAACTTTGATCTATGTTAGGAGTTCAGGAATGCGTCATTAAGGGGGGATAGGATCTAATGCCTCCTTCCTTCTCCTAATAGTGTCACTTTTGTAAATCCTTCAATCCTATCCCAAGTTGTTCTTAAGGGGGGATGTTAGGATATTTAGAAACTTAGGAGTTAGTTAAGATCAACTTGTGTAATATATCCGTTAGGTAAAGTGTGTTTCTTTAGTATGCATTGTAAATATTCTAATTCGACAGCCACAATATGTTCTAGACATAAAGTTATATGACGGTTCAAATTCTCTTAGATCATACCTACCATTGATCCATGGCTTAACACCTGATTGGTCCATGATCTCTATTTAAAGAGCATGGAGGGTCCTTGGCTAGTTGATTGATTATGAGAAGCTCATATGTAACTTTATTTCTTTTGCATAATAAATTGCTCCAAGTAGCTATTTGGCTGGGGCCGTGGACTGTTTCCCTCTCGAGGGTTTTAACCACATGACAAACATCGGTGTATTGATTTGTGATCTATTTGTGTGAAGTGGTTTCTCTAGGTGTTCAGTCTTTTGGGAGTACCCTGTATACTCGAACATTATATTTACTCATTCGAAAAATATTAGTTCACTAACCAAGGAGACAAAGAATTTAAAAATACTAACCTGGAAACCAAAGGAGATCGCACAAAAATTCGATGTGTTAAACTAGTACTAGACTCTTGCACTCACACATCAAACAATAAGCAGAAACATTGTTGCAACTATAGAAAAACATTTGATGAAATATGTCATAAGAACATGTATTTATAGATCAATGATCATGGCGATTACAACAAAAATGCACAACAGACAAATTTCAACAATAAGAAAAAGTCAATGACCATTACTGTGATGACCATTGATTTTCAAATGTTTAGAGGTCCGTCGCTAGAGCGAAGAATGTGTGTCTTCATTGCAATAGAGACAAAAATCTATTGCTATAGCGACAAATAGTCTTGTAAGTCACAGTAGCGATGATAATCCAGGTCTAGAAGAATTTCTGTTTAAAATATTTATCAATTTATCCACAAAAATAACCATTTTAACTTATTCGTGGCAATATTTCATAAAAAATTTGAGCCATATGTACTAGTGTCGCTTTTCTCATCTTTCTTCCACTTCTTGAGGCATCAGCCTTGTCGGTTGAGTGAGGTCAGGGAAGCATTATAGCGTTATTTTCAACACTTGATGTACATGCCTTGATGGCCTTTCCTTGTCCCTATGCAAACTCACTGTACCCCATTTACTCACCATAGCCTTGATGCTTCAGTATAACCCTTTTAAAACACTTTTGAAGACATACACGGGTCACCAGTTTACAACTCGCGTATACACAACTTCCACTACTGTCACCCGTGTACATTAGGTTTATGCTCAAAAACAAAAAAAATATATTTCGAGTTTTCGCCATCAAGTAATGAATGTATTGATCCTTTTCCTTCCATATGCCGAGAAATGCTCTGATTTGACCTTCCATTTCCCATTAAGGGGATATATATTGAGCTATGGTGAAGGATTAGATGAGGATAAACTTAGAGAGTAAGGACATTATAGCAAAATTTTTCCCCATTCTTATATGCTTGAGTTTGCGTCCCTTTGTCCTTTGAGGAAGCCATTGATGTCTTTTCCCAACCTTTCCATTGTCTTTGTGAGTTTGCGATCTTATGGAGGATTGAATTGGTGGAGGCCCAGGGGGAGGGACTCGTTTTCTACGAGGTGCCGACAGAGCTTATCATATTGTATATCTATTTTACATTAATAGAAATATCCATTTCTCGTCCAATTTCATGTGTAATTATGAATATTTGTATCCACAGATGTAATTGCTTTATATACATGTTTAAATTGAATATGATTGATTAGATACTAACACATTATATATCATGCTTGTATATCTGTTTGTTGTTGGGGATGAATTGTAAGGACACATTTTGATCGAGGGCTCAACGGAGGTCATCTTCAAATATATGGTTGAGGTACAATTATTATCTCTTAGTGATTAGTTTCTTTTATGTATCTAACATGCTTGAGAATGGATTGATTTCTGGTGTCATATTGTTTGTTGTGGTCCACCCCAAGCCATAGGAATATTTTCTCCGTAACAGGAAGGAAACATTTATTATGTATAGGTGTTAGTAGCAACCCTTTCGGTATCCATATTTCATTTCAACTTTCATTTACAAATTAAAAGCATTGTCCAATTATTTAGGTTCCAAGACACCTATCTCATGTTGAATGCTCTCCTTTAAAGTGACTATAAATAGGTCCAACAAATTATCCTTTGCAACGTTCTTCACTCTAAAAATCAACTTCCTGAAAAAGATTAATGTGCCATGTAACTGGACCATTTTGTTTAAGATTTGTCAATTGGCTAGAGAAGGAGTTTCTCTTAATATATCACCATAATGTGTTATCAATTAATTAGTAAGTATAGAGCACAAAACAATAGAGTCCTTTTTACGATCACAATGCCATTGATATCGTACAAATTGATCAAGTTCTAAATACAAGGATGCAATAGTTACCTTTTATAAATTTGGCTCTTGGTGTAGATCAAAGGATTGCTCCATATGGAATATACATGTTATTGGTCCATCATTGCCATCAAAATTTCCCATATCAATCTTGGGAATAAAGTGCTTGGTCTTTAGTTGAACCCATGATGATGTGATGAATGATCAAATGTCATGAACTCAAACCTCTATTTTTCAATTTTCTCAATCTATGACCAATACAAGTCCTCTTGTTCTCCTTATCCTCATATTAAGGAGCCAATTTACGAGGAAATATATGAATCATCTAATTCAAAATCCCCCCCTTCATAACTTTGAGATCCTCTTTACTAGACATCTTTTGATCCATCTTTTCAACTCACTTTCTAAGTCCTTTTTTTGTTTACCAACTAAACATTTTCACCAACCTATCATTCAAAACATTAACCTTGGCCTCCAATTTGGATAATTGGTTACACACTTCTTAATTTTCTTCAAGAGTCATGGTTGAGATCTCTAAAGGTTTAATTGGTGAACTACTTTTTGAAAAATTCCTTAACATGAGTGACCAAAATAATATTTATCTATAGATCTTCTATATTTCCTCTTTATTTGATTTTTTTAATCTCTCAAAATAGATATTCCAATAAAAATTTATGCAAGTTTCAAGTGAACATACCTTTGTAAACCCTAGTTTGTAGACTATGTTGGTAGCTAACCTTACTCTTTAATTATCTAAGTTTTAGACCCCTATGAGTCTAAAATTTCATTTTGTAATAGAATGGCATGTCTTGTTTGGAACGCCATAGGTTTGACCCAATTATCATTGTGCCAAGATAAAGTTATGGTATCTTTCCCAAAACTTGTTATTTTTGTTCCTTTCAGGAAAATGAAATTGTACGGCATGCCGCCTGTTTGAATTTCCTTCTATGATTTTGAAATTTCTGCCAAAAACAATAATGGACCACATTTTATTTGATGCAATAAGTTGCACTCAATTTGGAGTTCTGAAGCTTTAGATATAATATTTTTACCTAGAACACATGTTTGAGACTAGTTTTTGGTAAGTAAAAATCCCTAACATCCAGAAACAATAACTTGAAACTTATAATGAAATATGTAAGTTACTTTTCTCTTTCTTATAAGTCTCCTTGATGTTTTTCTATAGAAAAAATCCTTTAAAAGTTATAGTGAAAATGGCTCTAATACTAAATGTTATGCACCAACTTCCCAAAATAACATAAAAATAGAAAGAAAGAATAATCCAACTCCATGAGAACCAAATAAAGAGATGAATAATAAGACTCTTTGAGTGGGAAACCTCCTTATACAGTGTATCAAATGCATAAAACTAGATGAAATGATCCTAAAACTAGGTCTCGTTCGTATATATATAGGAGACAAAAGGTACAATACAATTCTAGCCAAGCATACAATTATAATAAAGGTCCTAACTAATAATAAAGTCAATAACAATATATTAATAGAACTATAATGTCACAATATATAGGGATTAAGGGTAGCAGTGCAGTAAGTATGAGTTATGCCCACCGCTAACTTAAAAAAGACCTTAAAAAATCTATTCGAGGTTAGAATTTTAGATGCTTGCCAAAGTTTCTCATTAAGAATGTATACACATTGATTATGATTTCGATTCAAATACAAGGAAAATATGGGTGATAATATCAAATGGGCATTTTTTCAGATTCCAACAAAATCCATATCATTCCAAGTTCATTAACTCCCCATTTCCATTTGTATTAAGTCCATTTTTTTAAATATTTTGGATCATCTAATTGAATTTATGATGCCTTTACATGCTCATTTGAATAATTATGAATTGCATTTTATAGGATCTTATTTTAGGTTTGAGTTTATATGCATGTGATATTCCACCATTGCAAAAATGTCACAAGATATTACAAGGAGAAATATATCATATAGAGATGGTAGAAAAAAATAGAGAGACACTTTATCCCACCAATTGTAATATGCCATCTTCTAGAACCACCTTGGGCCATTGGTACTTCACCAAAAACTTGATATTTTTTATGGAACCCTACTAGTATGTCGATGTTCAAACTTCAAAGGGTTGCAGGATAACCCTTTATGTGCCACACTATCCCAATATATTAACGATAAAATACCAAAAGTGGATTGCATAATACCTCCCACTACAATCAGTGATCCAATAGGTGATATAGAAAATACAAGTAGGAATACTTACATATGCTCTTTTGTTGAAAAGTTGGAAGCCAAATCAACTATGTTTTGTCCCAACTTGAATAACCCATCATCTTCTATTGAGTCAACTAAGAGTTTTAATGAGCCAACGTATGATATAAATTCTACCAAAACATCTCTACTATTAGATCCAAAAAGTTGTATGAGTTGCGAGCAAGAATCTCCAAGTATGCACCAAGGTTAGTTCAATTGTTGGAGGGTAGCGATGAATTCTCTCTTTTTATCCATTTGCAACACAAATACCAAATTTATTACAATTATGCTTTGTTTAGTTCTTAGCCAACATCCCTACATGTGCTCAATATTAGGACTAAATTCTCCTTTTGTGATAATAATTACATGATTTCCAAGTGTAAAATAGAAGTTTCAAATCTTGGGTTTCTTATCCTTTCACATGTATTTATTCCTCTCAAACAATTAGTAGCAGTTATGCCATTTTGTGGTCCTCTTCATAATTGGTTTAACTACTTGAATATTATTAAATACACACATAACATTTCCATATATTGTATGGGCATGAATGTTTATGCTTTTGAAATTATTTTTTTAACATAACTTTTATAAAAAATGTATTGAAAAATGGAAGTGTAGAGATCAAGCTCGAATCCATACATGACACATTTGGCAGATTTATAGTTCATCTCGGCTGATGCAAAATCCAAATATTGTAATATTTACAATTCTCTAGCTCTTGGTCATAGGTATGAGCCATAATATGACTAAAATCCGACTATAATTCCTGTAAAAGATGCCCAAGATTTTTATTACTGTGCAAAGCATGACATATGATGGATAATAGGGTGAATCCACTTTTCCTTTTCCAAGACCATGCTTTTGGAAATTTCAACAAGAAGAACTTGTTATATATCAATGATCATCCATACAATAATGGGAACATTGCATGGTTAATAAATAGTTGTAGGTGCTCATTGTTGAATGCAAATTTTTTATTTGAGGAACGTTCCACTAACAAAGTGTTCTTTATGAAATTTAAGGCATCCAAATTGTTGTGTAGGCAGTATGTAATTTACCTCTTAGTGATAAGTTTTAATAAACTATAGATTTCGTAGACCACAAATTCCTCATTAAGTATGGATTACATTGGGACTACCTTTACACATCCCCATGGGGCATACTAAAAAGGTCATTGAGTAATTGTAAATTTGAATTTTCAATTTTTGGAGTAATATAGAGTGTTCGATCATTACCTGCATGGTGAAGTGATGCACTAAACATAGGGATAAAGCTAAACAACTTTGTATTAATTTCCTTGTGTACATTATTCACTTTATATTGCACATTTAAATTATAACATCTATAAGTTTTTATTAATGTTTGGTTTATTAAGCATATGACATCATCGTTTGTTCATATTTTTATCGATGCATCTGTTTTCATCTATTTGGGAATATGGACAATACTTTTCCATTGAGAACATTGATAATGGACATGACACATTGGACTATGGAGTGGAGGTCAAGTTCGACCAATCTAATCGTGCTAGCAACCATGCACTACAAGGAGAAAACCCTTTAGCGGAGGTTATAACAGATGCTCATTTCAAAAGAGTCCAAATATCCCTTTATAGCGGAGGTCACCACTAGAGGTAAATGACCGAAGGTTTTTCTTTGATGCACTTAATTTAAACAAAAAAAACCATTGCATTTCCTACACAGACACATCGAAAAGCCATAAACCATGTTGCATCACATCTAAGAAAATTTATGAAGCGCAAAAAAAAAATCAAAACCGGTTTGTTACTTAAATAGAAATGTTTGGTGTGTTTAAATAAGACACACACCGCGAGGCCATTAATATTGTTGCACCGCTCTACGATTTAATAAAAAAATAAAAAATGGATGTCCTTAAGTAAAACAAAAGCACCGAACTAGGGTAAACTTCTAGAATGCCAATTTGTTTTTTTAAAAAATATTTTTAATATCTATTACCAGTGCAGTTTATAATATAAATTGCATCGGTGCAGTATAAGCTTATATGCACCGTTTTAGGGTTAAAACACAAATTAAAAATAATGGTTTATATTTTTTATTCTTAATTTTTATTAACGACGCATTATGTATAAATAACTGCATTGGTGTGTTATAATTTTGGGAGCAACAGAACAAGGTTTTATAAAAAATTACAGAATGAAAACTTCATTTTTACCACACAATAGTGCTTTTGAGACCTACAACACCAATGTCGTACATCCCCTTCTCAGATTCCTTGCCATTCATGCTCCACATGGCGGAGTTTTCCACACCTATTTGTTGTTGACCATAGTTTGAATTTTGCTAAACGGTGGGAAAATTTTCAAATTTCAATTATAGCACAACCATGCCTCCCCGACACCAAAATTCGTAGGTAAATTGTTGTTAGATCATAATTTAATTTTTGGCGAATTAAAATTTAAAATTTACCTTTTTTCTTATTAATAAAAAAATAAAAAACCTACATGGTGCACCATGTAAATATACAGGGAGCACTGTTCCAATGCGTTCATTAATTTAGCACCCTGAGAATTGGTGCATTATGGTATCATAATGCATTGTAAACATAAACCAATTTTTTTTGAAAAAATTGCTATGCCTTTATTGGTAAAATACCTTAAAGAGTATGCATTAAATCACAGTGTGATAACATGTACCAGTGACACTGATGCAATTTAAAATTTTGACCCATAGGCAGTAATGGTGCACTATACACACCAATACACATTGGTGCAGGACCATAAAATTTCCGCACTGACATCATGATGCACAAACATGTATCCGAGGCACCGATGTAGTTTAAATATTTGACCCATAGGTGTTAGCAGTGAAATATACACACCATTAAGCATCGTATACAGTGCAATCCCATTCCATAATGCACTGGTTTTCTAATTGTAAAATTTAAAATAAAAAATCTCAAATGTTTCGCGATGCAACTTCTTAAAAGAATCACACTGTATGGTTGGTGCACTATTTTTTAGCGAGTGCACCATTGAAATCTAAAAAACTCTTAAAATACAGTGATAGTGCACCCATCAAAGATAAACGCACTGAAGTTCGTATGCCCAGTTTACGAGGTGAGTACATGTCCAATCAACACTGAGTTGGTTTTTGTGTTTTAGTGTATATGGTGCACTGGTATAGCATGAAATTGAAATAATTGCACTATAATGGACAGTGCAGTTAATAAACATTGACACATCGTTTACGGTGTGTTCATGTTTAACAGGTGCATCGTCATGAAATATTTATTATTTTAAAACTTCTAATGACCCCATATTTATTAGGCCATGTTTAATGAAAAAGCATCGTTGTTGGTGTAGTTATTCTATGAACGCACCATTTGCGATGTAGTTGTTGAATAAAAGCACCGCTTGCTTGCACTTTTGTTATTTATGAGCGCCGCTTGTAAAAATTTATTGTTCTAAGAATTTTTTTATTATTGATGTTATTAAATAACATGTTAATTGAATGAAAAATTTCATGTTTTTAGATATCTATTTATGGCAGTGATTCATGTTATATGTGAAACAATGACGTGAGTGGCGACATGATGATCAACATGAGGGTTTACGGGTGAATGGATACAACATGGTTCGTGACTGGTAGGCTAGGGAAAGGGAGAGGGATTTGTACCCTCACCCTATTACTGCTCAAAATCAAGATCTCTTGAGTGTTGTTGGCCTCCTAGAGTTCTATGAGGAGGCTACATCCCTCAAGGTTAACTATGCATTGCTGCGTCAGTTCATCCAATGGTGGGATCATTGTAGGCAGGCATTTCATGTTGGTCCCATTAAGTGGTTCCCTCCCATTAAGGAGGATGTTTATTTCATCATTGGGATATCCAGAAGAGGGGAGGATTTTCCCTAGTTCCCTAATGTCCCAACTAGTTCTGCAATAGAGAGTCAAATAGTTTACTCTAAAAAATAAATTAGTGACAAGGTCGTCCATCCCTTATATTTTTAGGTGAGTGGTGGGAAACTTAAGTTTTCTGATTTTAGTTGAGAGAAGGTTAGGTACCTATCTCTTTTGGTTATGACTCTAGTACACTCCATCAATGATGGGAAGTGCATTAGTTGTCTTCTATTGTATGATGTTGGCTCTTTATTGTAGAGACCTAGATGCATTAGGTGGTATGCCATTTTTTTGTGACAAATATATGATTTAAAAAAAATATTGTTTGTTATTTGTAATTGATTATATGATAATTTTAAAGGATATACATCTTTCATTCCTGAAATAATGTTTTTCTATCTTAACAATATATATGTGTCTAAGTATCTAAAATATAAAATATAAGTGTCTAAGTATAATATAGTCATTAAATTGACCCTATTATTCAAATGAGAGTAGTTGAAATTACAACATACAATAAATATGATTAACATGAATGATAATTTGCACTCTAATGAGATTATTTTGATCTAGTTCCAGAAATACAATAAATAAAAAATGAAAACCACACTACAACGAACTAAATGGAAAGAAAGAAATACCATATCTAACTATGGAGAATGACATACAACCATTCCATACAATCACAAATTACTTGATAGACATGTTCAACAATTTTCACATCATATTGGTTGTTAACCAACTCAAATTGTTTAAACACTGCATCCAGTAATCAACTTTCCATTTCCACCGTCATAACATGAAAAATAAACAATATAATTAGACAATCAAAATAACAATAACAAAATGATATCTCAATCTGTAAATGATGAAATAAAACATGTACATATCACTCTCTGTTACCATCACCCTCATTATCTTCCTCAATTGGCATTATAACATTGTTGTTCTAAAAAACATGTTTAGATATAGGGTTGCATATTAATATAAATCACCAATATCTATCCAACACATCCAGGTAAAACAACACTTGGTTGTAGTGATTTGGGAAAACATAAGGCTCCTTACTTTCATCCCACATCTTTCTAGAGTTGATACATATCAACCCACTATTACGATATTCCTTTACATTATTTATGTTGAATGCGTCCCACCACCCGTACCTAAAAATAACACACTGTAAATATGAGAAGTCCACTTGAGATATCTCTTCTATATTTTTGACATAACCCAACATCCCTCCTACCAGGTTTATATCGTAGTGGCTAGCATGACTATATTGGTCGAGCTTGACTTCCACTCCACATTCTTATGTAATACATCCATAATTAGAATCCCCAGTGTGAAAATAATGTCCATAATCCCACATAGATGGGAACGAATGCACCTATAAAAAGTTAACAAATGATGGTGTCATATGTATAATAACCCAACCATTAATATTTTAAACATAGATGTTATAATTCAAAGTTGCATTATAAAATTAGAAATGTATAGAAAGAGATTATTATCGAGTTGTTACCCTCAATCCCAATGTCTACGACATCCTTCTCTTCAGGAGGTAACGTTTGGATACACAATATTTCTCTTTGACTTGGTCCACAACGCAACTATTGGAACACATCATTGACATATTTTCTTTTAAATGATCTGGAAAAGGCAGGCTTCTACTGTGCAACCACCTGAATTGTTTTCTATCAATGTCCCATTTCCTCCACTTCTCTTCATACAATGTAACCCACAATTGTGTTTTCTCTATGTTGTAAAGTATGAATTTATTGATTGAATCAATTTCTAAATTCCCTTTTGTATTCATGGAAACAAAACCACATTCAATACATATGGGATCAAATATAGATTTATAAGTTTGCTGTGAATAGTTACTATGTGGAAATGTGAAGATCGAAATATAAGTGACTTACTCTTTATCATGCACCTTTTTCCATTCATTTCCAGTAGCTCCCCTTTCGTCCTCGTCACGTTCACCATCCCAAATCACTACGCCTGGTGTGTGGTTGATTTGATTGATGTACTGGCACTGACATAATAGAATGAATCATATATTATGTACCCATTTTCAATAGACCCCTAAGGTTTTTCCTTTTGTCACACAAATCCATTTAATTTTTTCATGGAACTCTCCAAGAAGAACATATAGTGACATGAGATCACCCTGACTAATTCAACCTCATTAACTAGGTGAATTAGAATATGAACATGCAAGTCCATGAAACTTGTCGATAGTTCCTTCTCAAACATACAAGCAATCTTAGCTATCTCTTGATGCCACCTTGGAAGGATAGTGATGTAAATCTCCTTTTATGTGATCCACTATACAAATGTAGATAGTTTATATATGGCACACCACAGGTCATTGAGAAATTCATGGTTCACACACACATGCACGAAGAATGGATAATGACACTACAAACTATACACAAAAAATTAAGTGCATTTTAACTTGTGTGGTAAAAGATAAAATAAAAAATAAAAACATTTGTTTGACATTATACATACCCTTAGAAGGTTGATATGGCCATGTGATTTCAAACCCAACAACTGTTAATCTGCAATGAAGAAACTTTTTAGACTAGACCCACATAAATAAGGCGCCTTCACACCAAATATAACTTCCTTTTCTAAATAAATATAATATTTCTTAGAAATCCATGGGACATCACATTTTTTAAATGAAAAAGATGGGTCAACCTCTCCTCTAATTTATTGTCGTGTCCAATGCTTCTTTTTAGTATTTAAAGCAACAAGATCTCTCCTGACAGCCAACTGGTCACTTTTTTTGGATGATATGTGACACCATAAAGAACATGATTTAAAAAAAAAAATATGCATGGGATCTAGTAAGTGGAAATCCGTAAGATTCTCCAAATATGGGAGCTCATAAAGTATTGATTTCCTTTTCATCCCTTTTGCAATTTTCTCAACATAGGCATTGAATAATTCAGGATCAATGAACATAGGTTCCCTATTTGAATTGAATATCTTTGCAATTTCCTTCTCCTTCTCTCTGCCTTATGCCCTAGTCTAGTCAAACTGGTGTCATTATTTTAGGCATTTTGGTTCTCTCTAGTTTACCATTGAAAGCAAGTGTTGCTCTTCTATAAGGGTGGTTTTATGGGAGGAATACCCTAGAGCATTCATACACTGGATTTAGTAGGTATTTGGACCACCTATTCTTCATAGAAGGTCCACGACATTTACATCCATGATGATATTTTGTTAAAATACCTATGATGATATCGTATACAGAGAACATTAGTGTCGAATACCAAGATAGTCACACCAAATTAAAATATGCCAAGAAATATTGCTTTGAATATAAGAAAATCAAACAACATATTTACCTGAGTAAATTCCTAATCTAGATAATCATGTGTTATGTACACACATATACCATACACCATAAAAATCTTCTATGATGGGATGGGTTTCAATACTTCATATACCTGTATCCTTTCCCATAATTCCTTCAATTCATTGATCATTGGTTGTAGGTAAACATCCATATTCTTCACTTGTCTTCTACCAGGGACTATAAGAGCCAATATAAGATGCTCATTATTTGTGGAAAACCATGGCGGGATATTATTATTGATCACTACTATAGACCAAACAAACCAAAGAGTATAGCTGGTGTTTGGGATGGAAATTGGGTTGACGCTATTAATGCCTATGCTCAATCAAAGGCTTCATACTTCATCCTTGAATTTATTAGGTCGCGTATCCTCTATATGCTTCATGGATATTGAATCAGTTGGGATTCACATAATTCCTTTGTCACTTCAGTGCGGGGCATTCCATCCCAACAACATAGCTAATTCTTTGCAACGAAAGAGTCTTCCAATACTTAGGATTATAGGTATGTACCTCAATATCTTATGAGGAGGACCATGCGATTTAGACTTGTTTTTCAATTCTTGGTATCTATCATGCCCACATTTTGGACATGTCTCTTTGTTTTCATATTACATAGAATGCAATCATTGGGATATGCATGATATGATATGTACTCAACAACCAACATTTTCAACATTTGCTTTGCCTCTTCGTAATTGTCGGACAAGACATTATCACTCGAAAGTACCTTAAGTTAATGGGTAATATAAATTTACAATGTCATTTAATGTTCATAAAATTGGCCATTTTCAATGTTGATTGCATGAAAAGATTCCTCAAAATATAAGGTAGTTGATGGTCAATTACCCCAGAAGTGCTAAGAAACACGCGTTTGACATGCCATACATTTCTTTCATGTTGTATAGTAACATTATTGTCCCAAATTGTGTAGAATTTGACTGGATAGGTCCAAAGAGAGGGGTATTGGAAGCCAATATAAGGCTTTCAAAGGAGGTTTTGGTGATCTGAGAGTCACCCCCTACCTCATTGTTCTAGAATGTATGTAACAACATTGCATCCATGGCACTCATTTGTCATAATAACTCATTCATACCAACCTCTACTTCATTGAATCCATTTCCAACATGTGAATAACTACTATTACTATAGGCATTCCTAATTAGCGATTCCAGACACAGTGGAAATTGAATAGGTGGTTGATTCAACCATTCTTGGTATGCTTCCTCTCCAAGTTGCACTTTGTTTTTATCCTTCTCTCAGTTTGACATTGTATTGGGGTGAAACGAAAGATGCTAGACATGTCGCTCATCATCAGAATGCTGATTTCAAAAATATTCAACATTACATCCATGATGTTAGTAAGCATAATGCAATTGGTTTGATCCAACATTATACAAAAGAATTATTACAGAAGCATGAGAATCATTTCCAATAGAAAATGTTCAAATGCAAACAATTTATAAAGAAAATGTTAAGATTGAGTGATAAATTAACCTCCGATCCCACAAAAAAATTTCAACTTTCAAATTGAGTAATACATTTTTTTTGTAGGGATAATACCCACAAAATTTTGAATTGGTGAACTTATGCAATACACCCATTAACCATCTATTCTACAACCCATAGGGAAATTGAGAAATACATTGACATGAATCCCATATAAAATTAGCAACTTTACAATTTATTAAGGAAGAGCGTTATATTTGAGGCTAGCAGCACATGTAGTGCAATTTAGTACGTGTGTGAAATGACAACGTGACAATTACACATATGAACGGTGTGATCATACATCCTTGATTGCATGTTGACTCACATTACGAGTTTAGGGAAAGTCCCCTACTTCATCCACAAAGCAAACAATTTATAAAAAAAAATTTCAAAATGAGCAATGCATTAACATGAATCCCATTAAAAATTAACAAATATAATTAATTGAAGAAGAGCGTTGTACCTGAGCTAGCAACACTGGTAGTGCAATTCATAACTATGTGTGTGAGATTTTGGCGTGTCATGTCATGTTGAAAATAAGCTTAGCGATTCAACATTTAAATTATCAACTGAGACTTGTAAGTTTCGAAGTGCAAGCACAATATGTGCAGGATCAAAGCCTAATTATCCTATTCTAATGCCAACAAACACACTAAAAATGCTATGAATGAAAACTAAGCATAAATTTATAAAAAAAACTAACACCACTAGATATTATATCCCAATATCTTATCTCTTGAGTTCGATCCAAAAATTCAATAGCTTATTCCTGTAGTGGTGAACTAAGCTACATGAAAACTTAAACGAAACTGAAAGCAAACTGCAAAAATTATAAAGGAAAGCAACCAAAACTAAAGCTATGGAAAATAAAGTTCCCTTGAAAAGATATGCCCAAGGAAATAAAGAAAGTAAGCGATGAAATATAAATGGAAAGAAATATTAGGCAAGAGAAGAAAAATGAAAAAAATGTGATGTTTAGTATGGTAGTTAGCTCCGTCCTAAGTCATAGATCATTTATATAATAATCAGATTGTTTGTGTAACAATGATCTTAATTTAACACCAAGCATATGTTTAGCAAAACGACATAATAACCATATAATTGACAAGACAAAATATATATACATTAACAAAATAATACAACAATGTATCTAATTAACAATTTAACCATAAATAATAATATATAAACAATATGAAGATATGGATGAGACAATATAATAACAAGAGCCACGTGGTGGCAATGCCCCCGACATAGCCATATGTCGTTGCAAGTTAATGATAGTAAACTAAGCAATTTTGTAGTAGCAAGGATTTTCAACCGATCACTTCACTGACATATTGAAGATTTCAACATTCATGAAGTTACACAAATACTAAGGAGGGAAATATGCTATATGTTGCTATTCCATTGATTTGTGTATTCAGTTCAAAGGGGAATGCGCCCTTAGATATTAGCTTATGATATCCTCTTTTATATACACTTGGTTGCAAGGAAATATTTATTTGTAAGTAGCAGTAGACAACTAGCACNTCTAAATATGGGTATATATGACATTATTACATACATTTTAATATTTATTAGTATCAAAACACCAGTTTTTGTCTTATTTGGCCTCCACCATAAATTGCAGTCAAAGTTTTATAGATAGCCTAGCTTTGCCAACTTTTATTACACCTTGTTGAGTTTTACCTATATTAGTTATTAAGAGATAGTAAATTATGTCATATCGCCACCCATAACCATACATGTCATGCTATACATCAATTCTCCATTTCAAACTTTGTATTTAACTCCAACAATTTATTATGATCGCTCATACAACGGAAAAATAAAAATTGAGAATTGTTCCACATGAATCCATGTAGAGGGGATGCTGGTATCTGTTTGCTATGTTAGTGAGTTGTTCCAGTTTTAATTGCTGGAGAAAAATGTGTTGGAAACAACAATTATGAACAACTTGCACAATCAAACTCTCAAATTGACACTAAACATATAACAATTCAAACGATGAATAAATCCATTGTCAAATATCGACAAGATAATTTATTTTTGTTTTAATATCATTAAATGGATTGTATAAATTACATCCGTGGACCAGAAATAAATGACTAAAATTAAGAATTCCAAGGAATTGAAAACTTGCTTTAATCCTTCGATTTCTTTATTTTAAAGTTTTCAAGCTATTGAGGATTAAATTTCCCATAATTTGTTTAAGTTTATAAGATTTCATTGAGGATTAAAGCTAGTTAGTAATTGTTGTTATACGTATGGAACTTTCTTATAATTTTGAATGAGAATCTCACGGAGCATGTTGTAGAATGCACCAATATCCTTCAAAGAAATGTCTTGTTGGAGATTAAAAGATTGAAATTGTATTATTTAGGTTTTAAGAGTTTGGTGATTGAGAATAACAAGGCCGAGGATATATTTATTGTACTTTTTGAGTGTTGCTGGTATCATAAGGTAAGATCGAGCATATAAGCACTACAAGTACAGGGGGAAAGTGTCAGAGGCATGCATATCTAGTTCTAAGCGTGAGGAACAAACCTAAGCATAGTGCAAGGAACATGAGAAAGATAAGGACACTCAGAGAGCATCTCCTCCAGGTAAAGAGTGTCGAGTTGCAAGTGAAAAATGATACAAAGCTGAGTGACTACGAGAGCAAAGATGAGGGCTTATATAATGATCTAAAAGTGTGGAAGCCGACATCAAGCTCTTAAGCATGATAATGATATATCCAAATGCAGTTACAACTTGAACAAAAAGGTGAGACCAGTAAGTAGTGGTGAATCCAACTAAGAATCCCGTCTCCAAGAAACAACAATATCCAGATCATATTAAGATGGATAGATCTGATACAGGTCACTTTGGTAGAAACAATTGCAACTTCACTCTCTTTCATAAAAGGCATAGTGAAGGCATAGTTAACCAAGAGAGACTCTATAGTGTCAAGGATTGATGATTTATAATCAAGAAGATCAACCTCAAGAGGAAAGCTAAAGTTGACAGAGATAACAGAGTTTGCAGGAACACTGAATTCAATGTTACGAAAGTCGAAAATTTTACAAGAAGAGTCAAACTCATTAGGATCATCGACTTGCTGCTCTATGGGAAATGCCAAAAACTCAACAGTATCAGAGCTTGAGGATTGGTTATCAGATGTATTAGACTCAGTAGGAAAGTCAAGGTTGGATTTAACTACCACTGATTCAAAACCTAGAAGGTTAGACTGTATCATAGACTCTAGGAAGACTTCATCTGAAGGAAATAAATCATCCTAGATAGAACACATGTCCACACATTCAATTGGATCAATAGGGTGGAGAGCGAGCTCCAAATTCCCCATTGGATATATCACCTCGTCAACTGCCGGGATCGAGTCACAAGAAGGCAAGCATGAATCCAAAGGCTTCTTCTCAGTAGTAATTGGAAACGAGGGATATGAGGCAACCTAATTCACCCGTGGTAGGGTAGTGTCTATTGAAACACTGGGAATTACCAAAGGATATACTTGGTCTACAGTATTTCAGCTGATCGACAGTGACAATGCTTTCATTTTGAGGAAAGTACATCATAGGAAAGAGCGTAGACACCACAACTTTCATAGCATATTGTTGGCTGGATTTTATGACTAAGGCCAACAAAAGAGAACTAAACCATAGAAGGCACATACTGCAGCCCTTAGTATGTTTGGTATGGCTAATTCTCACGGGAACAAAGACCTCGTTGCCTTTGTAGGTTTTCTCTCTAGAATAGAGAGTCTTACAATTCAGATATAAACTATTTGATAAAATGAAACTAAATTTAATTAAAATGCAAATTTAAAAAAACACAAAACACACAGATTTAGCAGCTGCTAAACTATACCTTTCAATTCATGAAACAAATCTAAAATCTAATTTAGAACTAAAATTAAACTAATCTATTTCTATCCTATGCTAACCCGCACAGGAGCATGATTATAAAAACTAATACAGCTGTTACCCGAATTGAATCATATGTAAACATTATGCAACAAAACGACAAAACAAAGTTTACCATTCAGGTAAACAACATTATATTCAATCACACAGTATTTAAAGTAACAATGAAACTGATTATTAAAAAAACCATATAAATTTTAAAACCAATTCTGAAAATAACGATAATTCAAGACCAACAGATCTATCACTCATACATGATAATAAAATATAGATGTATCAAAGAAAATAGACAATATAGTAAACATGAAGGAGTGTAGATATCTTTAGATTAAAAATTCATAAAGTAATGGTAATCAGATTTATAGCAAATTTTATGTCACAAAACAACAACTGAAGTTACTATCAACTCCTATAAGAACTTGCTACACCATTCTTGAACTCTAAAGAAAACTTTTACAAAAAATTCTAAAAAAATAACTCCTCAGAAATTCTATGGAGCTTCCCTTGGTAGCGCCTCCTCACACTTTCCCTTTCAAAGAAAAGTTACCAGAAGAAAATGATTAGATTACATAAGAGAATAAATATACTTCAAAATCTACGAAGACCCCCCTTTGGAAGGGAATTCCAGCTCCTTTTATAAGCCATGAGATACCTTCATGTGGAGCTCATAACTCTTTTTATGCTAAGGACTGCATTAATTTCTCCATACGTGGTACAATTCTTTTACAATTTATTTTAAGTACATCCTGAGTGGGCCTAATGATTAAGAGCATGTGTTTTCTCCTAGAAGGTCACAGGTTCAAATCCAAAGTAGGGTAGGGTATGTACACCTCTGTTGACTTTAACAGTTAAATCACTGCAATAATTAATTAATAATAAATGTGATACCACCTAATAATATAGAAACTTGTATTTAGCGATCTCAACTCTTCTGCCTTTTTCGATATTTGACCAAGACCTGGTGTGGTGTGGTACCAATCTCTTTTAGGCCGTGTTGCAATATATTCTCTGTCTTCCTATAGTGGCATGCTCTTCTCATAATCTTGGATGTGTTTCTCTTTGCTAAGATAGGTGGATCTTTATTTTATTTGTTGACTCAATTTTCCCATGTTCGTAATATTCGTGGCATTCAAAGAAATAGTGTTATCATCGTAGGTCACTTTGTTTTCTTGCTTGAACACATGATAAGAAACATTCATTAAACAAATTTGAAATTGGTATAATTAAAAGAATTGATATATTAATTAACTTTATGTCATACCGAGTCACAAATTGTCAACACCAAAATATACCAAAATATAGATTCAAAAATAGTTGCCTGCTTTTCAAAATCAATATAATGCTATTGATTATGAATCCTATCCATCCTTTGTATCTGATTAAATCTATTTCATGGCCAAGGTATTGTATACCATGATTGCTAAATTTATCAAAATAAAGGGAAAACTGACTTCAAATTTATGAAAAAGTAATCAAGAAAATAAAATAAAATTGTGATTCATTTTTATTTATTTATTATTATTATTTATTAAAAAAAAATCATTATTTATTTCTTCAATTTTATAAAAAAACAAATTACTTTTAAAAATATATAAAATTTACAAAAAGTTTTATTTGATAAAAAATAAAAATAAAAACTTATTGTAAACTTTGAAAATGTTAAAAATGTTCAATTTTTTACATTTATTTTATGGGTTTTTTTCAAATGCAAAATATTTGTTAGAAACAAATAGGTAGATTATAAAGAATCATAAATTCTATATGTATATAATTTTTTACATTTATTTTATTTGTTTTTTTCAAATGCAAAATATTTGTTAGAAACAAATAGGTAGATTATAAAGAATCATAAATTCTATATATATATATTGACGACCTAAGTCACCATCATAAAATTGCATTGTTTAGTTTAGATATATTGATTTATCGAAATATCTATTTAACCCAATGATGGAGTGAAGGCCAAATTTTGTCAAAAATGTCGAAGCTTCACACCTATTAATTAATCCAAACCTAAGCATGTAAATGACTCAATCAAATTCGAATAAGAATATGCAATCATTACAGAGCATCCAGAGTCAAACGAAAAGATAATTTAAATCACCCAAATTTCATAAAAAGGAGACCAAGCCAAAGATCAAGTAGTGTAGAAAGTTAAGGATCAAAAGGAAGAAAGTAAATAAATCACCTACCAAAGTGAATATGATAAGATGAAAGAAAACTAAAAGCCAATATTTACAAAATTATATTGGGGGCCCCTTTATTTTGTGTAAAATCAAGGGGAGTTGTTGGGGTGCCAACACATATACATAATCACACCCGAGGAGCATATTGAAGTCTATGGGGTCCTCTATAACCATAAAATAAACTAAGACAATCTTCCCACCCAAAGTAACATGTGTTTGAGTAAGAACTCCTAAAGTTTGACTAGGTCTTCTATTAAAGGCCAACAAATGATTAATAGTCGACACAAGGATGGGAGATCCCATACCTCTCTAAGCACGCGCAGATAAAATACTAACAAAGGATCCTTCATCTACAATACAATGAACAATTGTGTAGTGTTCAACTTGGACCTTTATCTGGAAGGGTGCCCCCATCATGACCTACATAGGATGGGTGACTTCCCCCTTGCTTTTGTGTCTTCTTCCTATTCTTCCTCCTTTTATTCCTTTTGGAATTCATGTTAATAGTATCATAACTTTCACCGTATGAGGTAGAAGGAGGAGGAGATGATACTACTGGGGAAGGGGAGACCTTGTTTTGATGCCCTTGATATAAGGTGCTTACTTGAGAAGCATCAGGAGAATTCAAAACAGTCGGAGTGGAAAACAACCAAACCGATAAGGGTGAATCTAGGTAGATTAAAAGTGGCCATCAAGGGAACACCAACGTTCCCAGTAAAAGGAAAATAACAAGAATCCCCTTGCACGAGGGTCTCTTGGTTGGTGTCCATAGGGGTACTAGCCATAGTTTCTGACTCAATAAGAAAGAAAAGTCCAAGGTGGACTGGAAACCAACAACACAGAGAGAACACCACTAGAAGACAATCCTAATTATCACACAAGGATACCTTCCAAAGGAGAGTCTGGGATGATGAGGGCCAATTACTGACTAGTGAAGGGAGAAGGGCATTTAACCAGGGTCCCGATACAATTTATTTGGGGCAAGAGTTTGAATCAACTAGTGCTTTTCCAGATAGTTGCACAGGGTTTCCTCCCACGTCTTCCCCGGGTACAATGGAAATAGCCTTCCATCCTCACCCGTGTATAGTCCTAGAGGTTAAGATGATAAGGCTACTAAAATAAAAAAGAAGGTCCGACAGAACAGTCGTCAGTCTAGTTGATGCGCATGGGCAGAGTAGCTAATCCCAAAAATCAAACAATACTAGGCACCACACGGAGCCAGAAGGAGGTACCGAGTCAATCCCCAGACACACAACAACTCTAGTGTATGCTCAACCGAGTATTGGAGGGATATCTCCGTAGATCAGTATCGCAGGACCTCGTGTTTGAATCCTTTGTGAGAGGAGATTTCCAGTTCACTTCTTTGTGAAATTATGTTTCCTGAGCAAAATACCACTATGTTTGAGTTTAAATTTTTGGGTACTCTAAACTTTAAAGATAACCCTAACCCAAAAACACTATCCAAGACTAGTGTGTGTCGTCCCTAGAAAGAAAATGTTACTAATATGTTTTTAGGGGTTGTTGATTACTCAATGGTAGTGGTGATGAAACTAATTATGTTTTAACTTGAAAGCATAAACAACATGGCCAATGTGAAAGAGATTCAAAATGCAAACTTTTACTTTTCTTTTCTTTTCAAAACTGAAAATGGAGGCCACAAAAGAAAGATCTCTTTTTGTATTTTCAATAGATAGAGGTGTGAAATGCACCTAAGCCTAAACCCTAGCCTAAATGCATATAAAGAAAATACTTGTTCTTCTATACTTTTTATTTTTGAATGAAAAATAAAAACAAACTACAAACACGTGCGTGCAGATGATGTAAAATAAAGTAGAAGGACTTCTGCTCTATAGCCACAAAACAGACCCTAAGATGCCCTAAAGCACAACTATACCTCTCTTGGGGAGGAGACTTGCATAGGATAATAAGTCAACCACCTTGGAATAAGGGAATTGACCAACAATAATGAAAAAGACAGAGATCATACGACTCCTAAGTTCATACTATACCTTCTAACAGAGGCTGATCAACACCTTGCACAACAAGGTCATGCTAAGGAAGGATGTGGGGTACAGAGCAAGAGACAATCCCAATAGCTTCAAAAAGGGTTACAAATTAGGATAAGATCATCCTCAAGGGGAGACACCACTTCCCAATGGTATTACATAGAAAAGGGACCCAGGAGGACCCCACAAACTGCAATAGACCTTCCCCAAACAGGAAAAAAAGTGAAAAACACTAAAAAAATGGAATACACAGGTGCAATATGGGGTAAGTCGCATATGATATGCTGGTAATCCACTCTGCACCCACGTATGGCTCAGGAATACACTACTGTTGAGTATAAAAGTTGCGTATGGTGGTGGAAGGCCCCAAAAATGTGAAAAACACCTCCAAAACAACATGGAAGGTGCCTAAAAAGTCTTAAGGATGACTCTTAACCTGTAAGAAGGAATCAAAACTTCAAATACATTGGAAAAACTAGACAATGATATTATACCTTGAAATGGAAGTTCTCCATCCTAGTGATGACACAAAATCTGTCGTCACACAAAAGGAATTAATGGATAGAAGATCCTTAACATTATAAGAGTTATGGACCCTAAATACACAATGTTTACTCTAGTATCAACAAATTTGGATTATGAGTTTAACTCGAATACACGACTTTCCTCTTGAAAACCTATGTATCATACACGATATGCACACATACAACCCGCGTATTGACCCCAAAAGTTGAATACACGAGTTTCCTCAAGGAAGTCCGCGCACCATATGCAAGTTGCCTAATTGTAACCCACATATTCCATTAAAACTCGTTAAAAATAAAAATCAAACTAAACACGAGGCAGTTGGGGTTGATTTGGAAACTACCCCAACTCCTCTAAGAACCCTGACCTCATAACTCCTCCTAATGAATGATAAAAGGAGGAGAGGGTCTAGAGGAGGGGGGGAATTTTTTGAGAAAAGGTTATGCCGGAGGATTTCTTTTGGAGAAGAGAAGAAAGAGGGATCAGATCTAGGTTTTGAGGAAGTTTGAGCAGGCTAAGGTATATGTAATTGTTCTAGAAACTTCATGAATAAAGAAAGTACTTTCCTTCCATCTCTATTTGAATGCACGTTTTAGTTGTTTATGGAAATGATTTAGATTGTGATTTGGATTTAAGTTGCAGTCGTTATATATGTTCATATTTCATATTTTATAACAGTTGAAGGTGTTTTGAGGAATGCTATTTCTTTGTTGCAGGTATTGGAGTTTTGGAGCAAAGGAGCATTTGGAGAGAAGATCAAACTAGGATCAACCTTTAGAATAAGGTGCATCCTCTCTTCCACCAAGCTTTTGTTTTGAAATATGCTTATATAATATCATATGTCTATCAATAGAACCCTTAGTATGTTAGTGGCCTCAAACCCTAACCATATGATGAATTCCCTTACAACAAAGGAGACCCCAAAATAGGCAAGGTTTCTCCACCAGATTCGCTAGTTCTGTTGTTAAGGAATTGATCCTATGGCTGGGGTTGAGGCCACCAACATACTGGGAGTATACACACTAATATATAATGATATGCAAGTATGAATTTAAACAATATTTCAAGGGTTAGTAGGGTTCATACCTTATGCACTAAAGGTTGATCCAATATTTCTCTTTATCCCTCTTCTTTCTCTCCAACCAAGAGACCTGCAAAACAACTTCAAACCTTCCTCAAACCAATTTGACCACATATAAGACAATGATAATCAAGATACTATAAAAGCCGAACCTCAATAACATCAACATATGATCATAAACCGAGATTCATCACCCATTACACAATGATTTGGAAAGGGAAGAACATCAAATCTTTATTAATCAATGGATGAAGTACAAGATATACCTTCTCCTCATGCAAGACACCTCATGAAACCTTCGATTTGGATCTCCTGCTTCTCTCCTCCAAGAATCCCAACCTCCAAGCTCTGCAGCAAGGATAAATGACAACTAGGGCATATGTTAGGGGGATGAGAGTCCAAATTTCACTAGCATAATACTACCAAAAGGATAATTCCCCTTAATGGTCCCTTCTCCCTCTCTTATATAACAATACAAAGAGTTAGGGCCGAGGATAAGGCAGTTACAGCTGAGGAGGAAGTTCCAAAACCACCTCAACCACACAAAATTCGAGAATTTTATATTTTTTTTTACCATTTCTGAGGGTATATGCAGGTGCAACATTGACAACCCGCATATGCAAAGTGAAAAAACGCATGTTTTACACTCAAAACTCGTGTATGGGTCAAAAAGGCATTTTCAGGGTATTTCCAAGAGTTTTTAGGAGTTGGTTTGTTTCATGGGGGATTCACTTGTTGACCAATATCCTAGCACGTTAGTTCATATTGTGGGTTTTAAATTTATTAAAAATCAGGCCAATATATTGCAGGTATTGGGGGGGATGAGAGGTTTAGGGTGAGGGGTTAGAGGGTTTTATAAGGATTAGGGTATAAAAAGGGGGTGGTGGGGAGGTTTAAGGTATTGGGAGGGGGTTTCAACAAAAGGAGTTTGGACCAATATCTACAGAAATTAAGGGTATTCTTTAATATTCCATGATTGCATGTGCTATATGAGAGGTTCACTGAGTGAAGCCCCCATGGTTTGTTTTGGAAAGTTGTTCCTTAGTCTATTACATTTCCAATGGTTTGGAAAAGAGGTAAAACAAAGTTACAAAATTCATGATATGACACTTCCATCCACATGTTTACTTTGGGTAATTGACAATAACTTTCATGAAGTGTCGTCATGAAATTTTTGTCATGCGACAAAACATGTAAATGTCATCACATACGAAGAAGTGCAATTTTGGGCTATAAAAAAGCATTGTGAAACTAGATAGGTGTAATAAGGTTAGACAAGTTTCCTCATTGTCATGCCACACATCCATTCCGACCAAGGAAAGCTCGCAGTAATCGTCAGTCCGTCACATGTCATATCAGGTAGCACAGGCGGATTGGATTCATATTCGGGAAAGATTATGGCTCTCGAATGGAAGGGACGGGAATTGGATTTGTAATTTAATTTGTGCTTGGAACTGAATATGCACAATGTGTGATCACTCACTCAAATGATCAGCCACATGTGGAATCCCACCAAACCGTGATTGATCTTGTCACATCGAATCGAGCGTTATTACATATATCAAGAAGTGTAACCTCTATTGTCAGAAGTGTCTGCTAAATGATGCTAACAACACCTATTACTTTTGCATCTGATGACATATAAGGAAATTGACCTGTCCTATAAGTTCTTGCCCAACGTACCTTCCTGTTCCATTCCCCATAGCATCCCTTCTAGGTTTAGAGCCATATCCTCGCTTGGCGTACCTTCCTATTCTATTCATAGGAAATAAGAGCCATTTTATTGGGATCGATACCCACCAGCAGTTGAACCAAAATAAGCAGACACGACTTGCACAAATGGTGTACTATTTGCTTCTAGTAATTTTCCATTTTTGCTCAATCATAGGCCACTCCATTTCCTTTTTACATCCTCACTTATGTAGGTCTATCTTATGGTGGTACAACTACCTTTTTTGAAACAACTTATAGTTCCAAGTGGTATTTTAGGTTAGGTATTTCATGGACCTGACATTGGGATCTTATTCTTTCCTAGTTAAAAAAACAAATAATGGGACTATGCTTCTAGGATGCCCAATTTGTTTGTCCCTGGGAGGAACTCCTACGCTTGCTTTTGGTCGGAAGGTTCTATTTAAAATGCTTCCGGGAAAGTGCTTCCAGGAAAGCTCCTTCCTGGGCTTCAGACTATTATTGGCTCCTCGGATCACCTGACAAAGGAAGGTGAGGAAATAAGTATTTTGATCCTACATAATTAAAAAGTCAGTGATTAAGTAACAATTTACTATGTAAGTAATTCCGTGGATTACAAAATTACTTACACCCATATAGATAAGCTTGCGACTTTAATGAAAGGATTTATAGCGAGGAGGGTTGTTTTAATTATGTCAATAACTTTGATCAGAACTTAACAGCGGACAGGGAAATACTCCAGAAACAACTCAGGAAAAAGAGTAAGGACAGGATGAAAACTTTATAGCAGTTCTAAGGAAGAGAAAACAAAAGGTGTCGGATTTTCCTCCCTTCAAAAGACTAAGCATAACCGGGCAAATAAACCCAAGAAAGTTGTTAAAGGCCCAAGAAATAAGGGTTGACAAAGAACTAGGGTTCGTTTTGAGTTTAAAGCGTGGAGCCCTTGCCTTACCTTGACATGGCCTGCTCTGTGACTTGTTGGGCATCTGGATGTGGTCTTAATTAATTAATGAGCTTTTGCAGTGCCATGATTTTAATAAATGCATGGTGATCTCATCCCGTTGCCACGTCTTGAGCACCATTTTATGAGGTTAAGATCATGGATACGAACTAATCTCATTTAAGAAAAATGGTTAGTAAAATAATATAAAAATTACAAACTATAGTCGTGACTTTAGAAATACAAAAAAATTACTTCCATCAACATGAATAATATCACCTTCGTGAAAACTATAACAATATGTAACAACATACATCTTAATATAAGTTAACATCAATCATCAACAACAAAAGTGTTTATATGTCCAATCAAATATAAATATAATAATTCAAAGCAAAATGATAAGAATATGACAACTATATGATTCAACAACATGATATAACAAAAATATACAATAACGCTTAAGATAGCAAATATCCAAGAAATCATTAATGGAGAGATATATACCGTGAAACTACATATATATATATATGCAATGACAAGAATACTCTTATATATATACATATATGCAATGACAAGAATACTAGAACTTATCTTTCAAGCCACATGTTTAACAACAAAACACTAGAACAAAAACATGTATGAGATAAAAAGTCAACTATTGATTCTACCATGCATGAGTGTCTAGGTGAAATTGCAAACAACTACATATACGAGGAAAATGAAGGTGGATCAATAAAATGGATCAATTAAGTCGGAAAAAAGAAAAAGAATAAATGGATCAATAAAATGGATCAAATAGTTGCGTTGAATAGAAGTGAAGACGAGATGCATATCAGAGTTTTTTATTATTTGTTTTAATTGTTTTATTACCGAAAAGGATCTTGTTTAAGCTGCCTACATATTTATTAGTAGTGTAGATCATGATTAAAATTGCGAGGAACATAGATCAATTTATTGCAGACTGAAGATGAAACACTGGTGTTGAATTGGGTTGAATATAGATCAATTTCTTTCTCCTTCACACTTGAGGGTTTGTATGTCTTCATGCAAACTTTTATTAGATCATGCTACTACAAGAAACTTAAAAATAAGGAAAGAAATTATTGCCTTGCACTAATATCTTTTTTAATTTACCATGAACATAAATATGAAAGTTTTAATACAATCCTTGAGCAATAATTTAAATAACTGACCATATTTAGGAAAAATCATTAAGAACACGACAATTTTTAATAAACAATCTTCAAACAATATTGAATCGGAGTCTAAATAATGCATCATTATTTTTTGATAACAAATGATACAAAATAGAAAAATATATATATTTCTTTGAAAAACATTCTTCCTGGCATATAACCACCCAACACAAGCAAGGCTCAAAATATTCAAAATGATTATTTTTGCTGTAGCTAAATCAAATTTTTTCTTAGGTATACAAGGTTTATAAAAAACTAAATAGTCTTATACTTCACAAGTTTGTCTAAGTTAGAATTGAGGAATTTTTATCTCATCTTTTGTGAGATTATAAGTGGTCTATGTTTATGATATCAGATAGAAAACCAATCATCTCTACCCATTCCCTTTGAGTCTAGTAGTCATCCAAGTAATAAAAATAGGCTTCTCATTCAAGTTCATGAAATTCCTGAAACATGGGTCCCACCTCTAAGATGATTATATCTAAGATATAGTAAAAGCATAAGACACGATCTAAAGGTCAATTTAAGGCCATTCTCCAGTTGCAAAATAATGGAGTTCATTTATCCTTTTAATACATCCACATGTATCCTCCTTTCAATATAACGTCATAAGTAATACAAATATCAAAGATAAATGGTTAGGTTTAATCACCTTGTAGCATCACATGTCAGAACCCGCTACCAGCGGGCGTCCCTATAGCCCCGATGAGGTGACCTCTTACTCCTTCAATTTACTTAAAATTATTCAACTCAAAACCTTTTGTTGCTGCTGCAACTGCTTCCCCATTTTTTTTTTACATTTTAGGGCCCATCCTTCCATTTGTTGTTTTAAAAGCACGCCTACTCTTGTTTCTCAACTCAATTAATCCCTCCCTTCATACTTAGTCTTTCCTAGAATCTCGAGCAGAAGGTTTTTCCCTAAGCTTGAGGTATGATTCTGGTAAAAATATACTTAGGCGCGACTAAGAAACAATCCTTACAAGAAAATATGCTTTGATTTAAGATCAACAACTGAGAATCGCTCTGATCTAGATCAAATGTCGAGAAAAGCAAAAGCAAAAAAGCAGAGGCAGAAGAGGTAAAGTTAACCGTTGAAAAGGTTGGAAACTCATGTTCTGTTTTCCAAATTCTGCGATCCGCAAATATCAATGGCTAGGGATGAGTCCGCAAAGATCCAATGACCAAGAAGTGGCGGGAGCGGAAGGGAGGACTCGAAAATGCCAAGTTCTCTTATGGAAAAGTTGTAAATCCACCTTTTTCTTTCTGCAGTTTAGATCCAACGGTCCAGAAGGATTTCGCGCAAATCAACGGCTCGAAAAGGTGAAAAGATGAGGCAGAGGCAGAAAGCTAAAGTGTAAACTTCGTGAAAATTGGAAAAATATGACTTCCAATTTCTACTTTCTGCATAGGGCGGAAGTGAAAAGTACAAGTTTCAACCTCGTGAACATTGGCGTTTTTTATTTCCTCTTTCCGGAAGTGCGGAAGCAGAAATGCGAAAGTGGAAGATGCAGGTTTTGGTCGTGAAAATTGAAATCCTGATTTTCGACTTCCTCATAGATTGATTGTTTAGAATCGCCTCGCATAAGATTGATGGTGAGAAAATATTGTCGCGGAAACCCAAGTTGTGGAAGTTAGAATGTAATTTGGAAAATTCCCAGCCCGCAAATTTAGTCTCAGATCAAAGTCTAAGGATGACTCTAGAATAAAATCAATAGCCAAGAAAAAAACGGAAGCAAAAAAGCGGTGAAGGAAAGTAAGAATTTTGCTCGTGGAAAATTTAGAGTCCCGCCTTCCGCCTTCCGCAGTCTCAGATCAATGGTCCATAATCCGTCTGATCAGGATCGATGACTAGGGATGAATCCATGAAGATCCAACGACCAAGAAATGGTGTGGGAAGAAGGGCGGAGTCGGAAAAGTAAAATTTCGCTTATGAAAAAGGGTTGCAAATATGCCTCCCTCCTTCCGCAGTTCAAGATCCAACGGTTCAGCAGGCTTCATGCAGATCAACAATCTAGGGAAAAGTAGAAGCGGAAGTGCGGAAGTGAAAAAGTAGATTTTTTTTTAACTTGATAAAATTGTTGAACCTAATTTCTGCTTTCCAGAAGGGTGGAGGTGGAAAGAAGCTGTCAATGATGCATGATCTAGTGGTTCAAATCATGCCCGATTCTTCTTTGAGATGATCTTAGCCGTCCAACCTTTGTTTTTTATTTGACTATGAATCATTGGGGAAACTAAGAAATCTTTCTCCTGAAACTTAAACTAAATATTTTTCTTGCTTAACAGGGCGCTAATCATCATGTTTTTATTTTGTTTAAATAAACGACACATATCATTAAACTTACAATTGAAAGTACGATGATTAGTTACAGTCGCCATTGACAGATTATTGTTGTTTTCAAATCAGATATGTCTCTCATGACGTTCTCTTTATGCATTACAGGTACTATGGTTCACCAAGTAAGGATGGGCAATTGCGAGATCGGGTAAAGGCTGCAGATTTCAACGACTGAGATTCATGGCAGATACAGATCTATGATCCTGAATAATTTCGATGTTTTAACTTGCGCGAATGAAATAAATTTCTCAGATCCACGGAATTGGTTAAAGGGATACATCTTTCAATGACCAAGATCAAAGGTGGAGTCAGATTGTCTGTGGATGTGCATTTTGCTAATTCAACGTGCTCGTGGAAAATAACTTTTCAAATCCGTGAAATATGGTAGAGGCTTAAAGTTTGAATGGCGGAGATCTTGGCAAAAGTTTGATCAACGACCCAAGTTGATTTCATAATGAGAACATGAATGAAGATTAGTAAGATGAAGGACCACAAAATCGGTTGAAATATGCAGAAAATAAAGAAGCGCGAAACAAACACAGGAGCAACATAGGGGTAGCCTGACTAGTTCTTGAGCCAACAAAATCAATTTCGCAATTTAAATATGCAGGAAAAATACAGGAGCATGCATTTCCATCAGGGAAAGGCCTATATAATTTGTTTTTATTTGTTTGTTTTTGAAACTGTTAGATTTAGCCAGGTGGGAGAATAAGAAGGCTGGGAATCTCCTGGATGATGGGTAGAATTATTATAAATAGGGGTACAGAGCACCATAGTGAGCACTTTTTCCTGGTGAAAGAATTCTGGACTATTGTTGTAAACAAGCTACCTCTTTTCTAATAAGAAGGATCATTTTGCTGGAACAAAGGGCATGCACAGAGATTTAATCGGAATGTGTGGAATGCATACCGTAGAACTATTTCTTCTTGCTTATGTACATCATATAGTGAGATTGTTCTAACCTCCTGGAACTATTTCCTTGGTCATGAATGTCTATTGTCTGTATAAATGTTTATGTTGACAAGGTAATAAATGGTTTAATTATATTAGAGCCACCTCTGGTATTCTTTCTGCTATGAATGTGATTATTGTGTTGGTACGACTATCTGTTAGATATTTATAAGCATTTACAATATATTACTCTGAACTCTAAATTTTCTCCTTGTCTGAGGATATAATAATTTAGATTTAGATCCACATTAGACCTACATTTAGCTTAGGCACTTGCATATCATTCTTTAAACAAAAATATTATAAATGATGGACTGGGCCATAACCAGTAAAAGATTAAAGAACTTGATCTATGGTAGCCGAAACTGTGAACTAGACGGATTCCCCACACCAAATGGTGTATAATCTAATTGGGATCATTCACCAGGGATAATCCCTACTGCTTGGTACCTAGGATTTTTCCAGGAAACAACAGATTTGGCGCTAGAAGGAGGGTTGCCAATGCATGGGTGGTAGAGGAAATCCATTTTTCAGAGAAGATTACATTGGAACAACATTATAAAATACTTTCCCTGAATTACAAGAACAAGAACAAGAATAGACAGATTATGGGGAAGAAGAATCAGAATGTTTGTATGTTGTCCCATTTGAAGAAGTAGATCTGTTGAGGAGACATACAAGATCCTACGTCAAGAAACTTGGGGGTTAAAAGTTAATCATGCTTTACCTAGAAGGAAAGTTTCTAAGAAAGTAGCCTCATACTCTAAGGATTCGATTCTTGTGGGAAATTTGGAAGAGCTAGTAGATCTATCCATCCAAGAAATTGTTCATCCTCTGGATCAATTAGATCCAGAATCCCCTGTAATTTCAGTATTCACTCGGTCTCCACCACAATCTCTATCTCAAAATCATGGTGATGTTAATCAACCCACATGGAGAGAAAGAACACCACTCAACCTGGATGCTCCATTGCATGACTTACCTAAGCACCCATAAAAGGTTTTACCAAAATTTGTAATTCTAGAAAGGGTGTTTCCACTGAACATCACTTACATAATTTTTATCTAGCTTTGAATCTCTTAAATTTTGACCATGAAGATGTGGTTTGTAGAATTTTTCAATATACTTTTGAACTTAAAGCATCTTCATGGTACTTCAATCTTCAAGCTAATTCAATAGTAAATTGGGATGGTTTTGAAAAGGAATTCTTAGGGAAATTTGGCAACTAGAAAACTGTAGCCACTCTCATGAAAGAATTACTATCTATGGGAATGTAAAAGAAAGAAAAGGTCCAATACTTTAATCAGAGGTTCACCACCTTATTGAATAACTTTAGTGTTGCAACAAAACCAGCTGAAGAGTCTCTAATAGAGTATTACACTACAACACTTGATCCACCAATAGCGATGTTTGTAAAAAGGCCTGGTAAAATTACATTGGTAGAAAACTATGAAGAGGCCAAGAAAGTAGAGGCAGATTTGGATAGTATAGCAAAGAATACTCCAAAACCTGAATTGAAGCACACCACAGGAAAAAGGACTTCGCTGTTGACTAAACCCAGAGAAGAACATTCTAATGAGCTAGAGAATGTGGTGAAAATGCTGCAAAAGTTGTCAAACAAAATAGTAGACATGGAAAAGGATAAGGGAACTAGTTCTTCTAGAAATCCATTCAACCCTTATTACAAAAAAAGAGGAAGAGAGTGGAAAACCCCAACCACCTATGCATAATTATACTATTTCAAATTTTAATGAGGAAGGCATGGATCATTTCTGTACCTTTCACCAAGAACCTCATTCTAATTTTTTTGTTGTTGTAATGGATTAATTCAATGACTCCGGTTATGAATAAATTGTTAGATACCCAGCTAGCAGATCCTGAAGGAGAGCAAGCCCAAACTAATGATTTAGAACAAACAAATGAGGAAACAACAATGGTATTATGGGATTGGGCACCTACTTTGGGGATTAGTGAAGATGAACATACTGAAGAAAGTTAAGTGTCATCAGTTAATGCCACGACGAAAAGTAAAGGCCTAGTAGTGGATGCAAGTCTTTTACTGCCTAAAATAAATAAATTTAGAGAAAACATGAAGAAAAGTATTAGCACTACTCGAACAACACCTAAACCTAATCCAACAAATATAAAAGAGACAATCCCAATAGGTAACAAGTCAATGAAGACAATAATTAATAAACCCGTGGAAACTTTGGCAAATAAAACAGAGACTACTAAAGAACATGGGATGGGGTATGATATCATAGAAGACATTAAGAAAACAAAGGAAAACATTTCTCTATTTTAACTTTGTAATTTTCCTCAGCAAAGGAGGAAACTTCTGGAAGATTTTGATCCACAGCCTAGCAGTATCCCAGAAGCCATGTAATATAATGATGAAGTAAATGAGGCAAGCATTGGAGGAAAGTCTAAATCTCAGATGTTACCTTTTCTACTTTCATTTGAAATTTTAAATCATAAGTTACATAATTGTTTGGTAGATTCTGGGGCTTCATCAAATGTCATGCCACTTTCAATATGTAGAAGGATTAATGGCCAACCCATACCATCCCCATCTCGGATAATTCAACTAGAAAAATATGTTGTTAAAGTCATAGGGGAAATGAAAGATATTTTGATTCGTTTGTCTGCAGATCCCAGAGTTTGTCAGTTTATAGATGTTATGGTAGTGGATATACCAGAAGAATATGGATTAATTTTAAGTAGGGACTGGTCAACGAAACTTAATGGATATTTTGCAACTGATTGGTCTCACATGTGGCTACCATACCAAAATGCTCAAAACCAAATCAAAATAATGAGAGAACGACACATGAAGTATAATGTAGCTCAATTAGAAGGGAAGAATGAACCTATGAACTTCTCATCTTCAGTCTTGGAAAATTACTATTTGGAACTCAAACTAGGGAACTACCGGGTTGAAGAAGCCAATTGTGAATCAAACACACAGTTCGATCTCCTTTAATTCTCATGGGCTAATAATATTGATTGTAATATAGTAAACTTAGTGACTAACATAGGAGATGATACTAACTAGTTAGAGTTAGATTGTAGATTTTGGTTTCTATATTTTGATGGTTCTAAAACCTAAGAGGGATTAGGGGTAGGTTGCATCCTGATTGATCCAGATAAGAATAAACTCTCTCTTGTAGACTAGAGTTCGAATGCACAAATAACACTGCTGAATATGAGGCTCTAGTCTTGGTCGCGAAGAAAGCTATTGAACTTAAGGTTAGAAATTTAAAATTTTTTGGGGATTTTGAGATAGTAGTCAGAAAATTAAGAGACACCATTCATTTTTTTATCTCCACATATTAAGGGATACCCGTTGGAGGTATGGAATTTGATTATGCACTTCAATGCTTTCAATATAAATGTTGTACCTAGATTATAGAATGGTGTAATTGATTTATTAGGTACTTCTGCATATAGATTAGTGCCAACTATAACACGTGTTATATTGAATTGATTTTCAGCCCATTGGTACCTGACAATGTTACAAATTTCAGGGTGTTCGATGATGGCGAACAGATCATTGATTTTTTGACAAATGAAGAATATTTTAAAGAATCCATAATATTTGAAGATGGACATTTGTCAGGTTTACAAAATGAAGATGAAATTCAGGGAAATTTCATGCCTAAAGCGTTAAGAACCCTCGAAGGGATGTTTGATTTGTAGAGTAAATTTCGGAAACTAGCCAATGTGAATACGGATAGTTCATCAATGAAACGTGAGCTGGTCAATCTGGGATCAGAAGCTAAACCTAAATATGTCAATTTGGGGAAATGTTGCTCGCTTGGGGAAAGACGTAAGTTCATTAAGTTGTTTTAGCAACATAAGGAAATCCTCTCATGGACATATGAATATTTGAAGACTTATGACACTCGCATCATCCAGCATGTGATTCCCATCAAAACAGGAGTGAAACTGTTTCAACAACAACTTAGAAAGATGCACTTGAAGTTATAACCTCTGATCCATAACGAAGTAAAGAAATTACTAGACGCAAAGATCATTTTCAAGGTTCAACATTCAGAATGGGTGGCCAATATAGTCCCGGTGAGAAAAAAGTCAGGAGAGATAAGGCTGTGCGTTGACTTCAAGAATTTAAATAGAGAATAAGATAAAGATAACTATCTGGTTCCACCAATGGAACAGGTCTTACATATGGTTTCAGGCTAAGAAATGTTATACCTATTAGATGTATTTTCAAGGTATAATCAAGTGTTAGTGGCCAAGCAGGACCGATTAAAGACAACATTTTGTACAAAGTGGGGAACATTCACTTATAGAAGAATGGCTTTTGGCCTCATGAACGCCGGAGCCACATTTTAGAGGGCCGTGGACATTGCATTCAGAAGTTTAAGTGGCCACTGTGTAGTAGTGTACTTGGATGATGTAATAGTTTTATCCAAGAGAAGGGAAGACCATGGTTTTCACTTGAAACAGATTTTTGATTGCTGTAGAAAATATGGTATATCTCTAAACCCAAAGAAAAGCATCTTTGCAGTTCTTGAAGGAAAATTGTTGGGACACATCATCTCAAAGAATGGAATCTCAATAGATCAAGCGAGAGTTGAGGCTATAACTCATATTCCCATGCCCCATAATAAGAAAGCTATGGAATCATTTATGGGCACAATAAATTTTGTTCGGAGGTTTTTCCCTGATTTTACTCAAATTGTGAAACCTTTGCAGCAAATGGTGAAGCAAAGTGTACAGTTCAAGTGGTATGACATTGAGAAAGTTGTCTTTAAAGATATCAAAGCAGAAATAGACTAGGAACCTTCTTTGAAGAGTCCAGACTTTGAAAATGAATTTATTTTATATACCTTTGCTTTAGACAACTCTCTCGCAGCAATGCTTACGCAGAAAGGGGAATTGAAAGACGAATACCAAATACCATTCATGAGTACTAGGTTAAAAGGGGCTGAATTGAATTACCAAACTGTGGAAAAACAAGCATATGCAGTATCCAAGGAAACAAAACAATTTAGACCCTATATTCTAAAAAACAGAACAAATGTTGTAGTTCCTCAACCAATTGTTAGGTCTCTTTTGTGCAGAATGAACTGGGTGAGCGAAGAGGGAATTGGGTGACTACCCTGTAGGAGTATGACCTAAGATTCAAACCATATATAATCATCAAAGGTTAAGGGTTGTGCAAGTTGATAGTAGATAATAAAACTGATAAGGATCCTGATTGGGAGAATGAAGCTTGGGTGAACTTGATTGATGTATGTCCTATCTTCATTGCTCTTGAATCTTGGTACAGAGATCTGGTGTACTATATTCAACAAGGATATCTGTCGGAGCATTGGAGCTCCAAGCAAAGAAAGGAGCTTTGGTTGAATTCAACCCCATATCAAATAATGGATGGACTGCTGTTCATAAAAAAATATGATGGGGTTCTTCTTAGATGTATGGAAAAAGAGGATGCCTCCAAAACAGTTAAAGAATTACATGATGGACCAGTAGGAGGACATTATTCCAGGGATACCACAGCTTACAAGATACTTAGAGCTAGATATTACTGGCCAAATTTGTTTCAAGATGTCCATGCCTATGCAAGAAAGTGTGATGTATGTCAAAGAAATGGTGGAAAATTGGCAAAAGAGGTGGGACCATTACAACATGTTACTATTTCAGAGTCGTTTGAACAGTGGGGCATAGATGTTATCAAGGAAATCAATCTGAATTCTTCATTACTACATCGATATATCCTTATGGCCACTGATTATTTCACGTGATGGGTGGAAGTGATTCCATTGCTCAAAGTGAATGAAGATGTTGTCATTGATTTCCTGTAAGAGAACATTATGACAAGGTTTGGAGTCCCAATTTCCCTTGTTTTATATAATGCATCTTATTTCTCAGTTGTTAAAATAACTGAGTTTTCTTATGAAAAGGGAATTATGTTTCATTACTTAGCTAATTATTATCCTTAGGGAAATGGTTTAGTAGAATCAAAAAATAAGAAACTTATCCAAATTTTGAAGAAAATCGTTATTGAAAATCAGAGAAATTGGTACTCAGCCCTCCCAAATGCACTGTGGGAAAATAGGGTCAGTCCAAAGAATTCCTTAGGAGTGTCTCCCTATACTATGGTATATGGAAAAGAAGCTATATTTACCCCAAACATTCTGCTCCCATCTTTGCAGTTAGCTCAAGCCTCAAGGTGTTAATGGGGTGGAGAATGTTCTTCAATGTCCCCATTGGATGGATCGCCTGGTCAACTGATGGGACAAAATATCAAGAAGTAAAGCATGAATATAAAGGCTTCTTCTCAATAGCAATTGGACACGAGGGATATGAGGCCACATAATTCACCCGTTGTGGGGTAGTGTCTACCAAAACACTGGGAATTGACAAAGAACAGACTTGGTCTAAAGATGAGAGAGATCAACAAATGCCAACTAATCAACAATGGGAATTCTTTCATTATCTGGAAAATATATCACATGAAATAGTGTAGACACCACAACGTTCATAGCATATACATAATCACACCCAAGGATCATATTGAAATCCAAGGGGTTCTCTATAACCATAAAATCAACTAAGATAGTCTTCCCACCTAAAATAATAGGTTTTTGAGGAAGAACTCCCAAAGTTTTATCTGGTATTCTATCAAAGGATAGGGGCTGATTAAAAGTTGACATGAGGCTGGGAGATCCCATACCTCTCCAAGTATGCGTAGATAAAATACTAATAGAGGCTCCTCCACATATAATACAACAAGAAACTATGTAGTGTTTAACTTAGAACTTTATTTGAAAAGGAGTGGCATAAGGAATGGGTGGATTAACTAATGTATCTCAATCAAAGGAAGCAATCTGAGGACTTGGTGGAGGTTCATTCAAACAAAATTTAGTTCCCCAAGTTTCCAAAAAGTTTTGAACTGGCAGTGAAGAAAACATGACTAGCATACAACTCAATCTCCAAAGGAAGAGTGGGATTGACCAAACATTTCATTTATTCAACCACTTGATGCGGGTCACTCTCCAAACGAGGAATGGGATTGACCAATTATTGCATTGGTTCTACCACTTGATCAACCAAAGGTTGAATAGGTTCTTGGGAAACCACATGTTGTTTAGGAGCAGAAAATACTTGAGACTTGGACCATACTTTTTTTACTTCTACAATAGAAGGCATAGATAAGTAAGGTGATCTCCCATACAAATATTACAAGGGAAATTACACTTACATCCTATACATTTGGTTTTATCAACAATGTCAACATGACTTGAATTGGCTAACTGTTTTCCCCCAGCACGACCTCCAAAGGATGGGAAGTTTCCCCTAGCATGAATTTCAAAGGTTGGGTGGATGCCCCCAGCATGGTTTATAGAGGCTAGGTGGATGCCCCCAACATGACTCCGAGAGGCTGAGTGACTGGGCCCAACATAACTCTCATAGGTTGAGTGAATTTCCCTAGCATGAGTTGTAGATATGGGGTGGATGCCCCTAGCATGATCTCTAGAGGCTAGGTGATTGCCCTCAAAACGATTTGTAGAGTTCGGGTGACTTCCCCCTTTCTTTCATGTCTTACTCCTATTATTCCTCCTTTTATTCCTTTTCGAATTATGGTTACTAGTATCAGAACTTTCACTACATGAGGTGGAAGGAGGAGGACATGATGCTATTGGTGAGGGGGGGACAATGTTTTGATGCCCTTGATATAAGGTGCTTACTTGAGAAGCATCATGAGCATTTAGGGCAGTCGGAGTGGAAAAAAACCAAACCGGTAGCCCAAGGGTGAACCCCGAAAGACTCAGAGTGGTCATCAAGGGAACACCAACGTTCCCAGTAAAAGGAAAAACATAAGAAGCCCCTTGTAAATGGGTCCCTTAGTTGGTGTCCACATGGATACTAGCCAGAGTTTCCAACTCAAAAAGAAATATTTGAGGCTAATTAGCAACCAAAAAAATAAACAACACACTAGTAGAAAAAATTCCTAAGCATCCAGACCAAGCAAACAAATATACCTTCCAAAGGAGAGTCTAGGATGATGAGGGCCCAAAACTAACCAGTGAAGGGAGAAGGACAGTTACCCAGGGTCCACAATACAATCACTTTGGGGAAAGTGTTTGAATCACCAACCAATTTTCCAAAGATACACATGAGGTTTCCTCCCATGTTTGTCCTAGGTACAGTGGAAATAACCTTCCACTGTCACCTGTGTAAATCTTTAGAGGTCAAGATACTAAGACTACCAAACTTGTAAAAAAGGGTCTGAGGGAATAGTCATCGGTCAAGTTGATGTGCATTGGTAGGGTAGCTAAGCCTGAAAATCAAACAATATCAGAAACACACGGGGCCAAAACGAGGTACTGAGTGAATCCCCAAACGTGCAGTAACTCTGGTGTATGTTCAATTGATTATTGGAGGTTGTCTACACATCTCAATCTTGCATGACCTCATGCTTGAATCCTATGTAAGAGGATCTTTTCGGTTCACCTTTTTTCAATCTTGGGTTTTCTGAAGAATGGCCACTACGTTTTGAGTTTAAATCATTTTGGATAGTCACAGTCGATCCCTAGTCCAAAACACTAGCCTAGACTAGTACGTCTTGTCCCTAAAAAAGAAATATTACTAATATATTTTAATTATTAGCGTTGTTTTATAAAGGCTCTTGATTATCAAATGGGAAGTGGTTGTGAAACTAATGACGTGTTTGACTCGAAAATGGAAACAACATGGCAAATGCAAAAAGGTATTCAAAATAGAAAGCTTTTACTTCTCTTTTTATTTTCAAAACTATGCATATACATGTGCAACTATGACTAAGCTACTAGCCTATGATGCATACAAAAGGAAAGACTTGTTCATTTTACTTTTTTCTTTTAAAATGAAAAAAGAAAAAGTACATGAATATGATGTACAAACAAAGAAATTGGACTTATGTACTATGTCAACAAGAACATAACCCTAGACCGACCTAAGGTTTGGCAACACCTAACTTGGGAGGAAAACTTGCATAAGTGACCAAGAAAACCACTTTAGCACAAGGATTTTGACCAAGAATACTGAGTAATACAAGTATTAGATGTCTCACAAGTTTATTCTATATGTACTAATAGAGGTTGATAAAAAACACCCAGACAAACCACAATCAGGCCAATTAAGGAGATCAAGCACAAAGTTAAACACAATCCAAAATGCTTCAAAAAGGATTCTAACATCAATCACAAGGGAAGACACCACTACCAAGGTCCAAGGGGTCCTATATAGACCTGGGAACTAGAGGGACTCCAATGATTACAACCAAACCCTTCCAAAACAACCATGTAGTGAAAAAACCACCTATATGAGGGACACACTATTAAACAATATTGATAGTAGCGTGTGAAAAGCATGTGGAAGCACTGTCCACTAGCGTGTATGAGGGAAAGACACTACTATGTACACTAACACAAGCGTGTGTGTACTGAAAGGTGAAAAAAAATGAATCCAACTCCCAAAATGATAAGGAAAGTGTCTACAAAGACTCAGATATTGTTACTAACTTGAAATAAAGACTCAGAAATTCAAATTTACTGGACAGATAGACCTTGGAGACCCCAAAATAGATGGGCTTTTCCCCACTGGATTCACCATTTTTTATAGGGAAAGTGTTCCTATGGTTGGGGTGAGGCCACCAACATACTAGAGTTACAGACTAACATACATGATTCTGCAAGTACAAATTTAAGCAAAATTTCAACAGTTAGAAAGGACATGTAGCTTACAAAATAAGGTTGATCCAAGCTTTAACCTAAGCCCTCCTCTTTCTCTCCAAATAAGGATCTTGCAAAACCACTTCAAGCCTTCCTCAAACTAATTTGACTAAATATAAAATATTGATATTCAAAAGAACATGAAACCCTGATCTCATAAACATCAACACATAATAAAAACTAAGACACATTCATAGAGTGATTTGTGGAAATTGAACCCAGGTTTTAGAACATTTACACTCACAAAAATTGCCAATTACACATGCAAATTACACACAAAGGAGACTGAATATGGAGCAGAACACTAATCTGTATTGAATAAGTGTACAATAGCCAACCCTGTGAATTCATAGGCTTCCATAATAAATAATTACATGAGAGATTCGAATGCATAAGGATGCCATTCGAATTTGGTCAAAAGCAGGCTTACTAAATCTAAGCAAATCCCCCATAGGTGCATAAAGCAGTTTCCAAATTTGTCTAGGAGCTCACTAATTGGAAAAATAAATTAGGCAAGCTAATAGATGATGGAAGTACAACTCATACATGCTTTTCTTAGGAGAAAAGAGTGGAGGATGATGAGGACAAAAAACAAGTTAACTTCACCTAGTCAAACTTTCCCAATTGCCTTAAAACTCAGAAAAAGCAGGCAATAAAGCAGAAAAAGCAGACATGCGCTAGGAAGGCCAGGAATAAAGCAGATTTGATTCCAAGTGGTTTCCCAAGCGCTCCATGACTCAAATTTAGCAAGTTTGACCACTTTGGATGTGTGGGGGACAACTTGCATAAGGTGGAATATGGAAACTAGGCAAATAAGACAAAAAATGGATTAATTAATGTCTAAGGTAATTAAATATGGGTTGATTATTCTAACATGATTTGGAAATGGAATAATTTCAAATCTTTATTAATAAATGAAACAAGTACAAAAATATACCTTCTCATCAATCATGGCACCTCAAGAAACCTTCAATCTGGATCACCTGCTTGTGTCCTCCAAGAATCCCAACCTCAAGCTCTGCAGCAAGGGTAGATGGAAATTATGGCATAGGTAATGGGGATGAGAATCCAAATTCTTCCAACATCACAATACTATATCCCAAGTCCCCTCTCCTTGTCGCATATAGTAAATGGAGAAGACAAGGTCGAGGAGGAAGCAGTTACAACTGAAGAGGCAGTTCCAGAACCCCACCCAAACCACCCAAATTTCAATATTTATATATATATATTGGGATTTTTTTGAGGTACACACTAGTGGAACAATGGAAACAAGCACGTGCAAAGGAAAAAACTCTAGTGGACCAAAGTAAAGGGGCGTTTTTGGGAAATCAAATGCCAATTTTATTGTTTTTCTAGGGTTTTGAAGAGTTGATTTTCTCTGTAAACTTGTTCATAAGCTTCCTAAGTATCCAAAAAACAAATAAATAGGTAATATCATCCTATAGAAGTCCCATATATGTCTCTTCCATCCATTAAATGTCCTTTGGGTGAGCGACAATAAGTTCATGAAGTGTCGTCATGCAAGTGTATTCATGCGACCAAAACATGTAATTGTTGACATGGACGAAGAAATGCCAATTTTGGCTATAAAAATACCCATTGTTTCACCAGATGTTGATAATTGGGTGGCAACTCAATGTCTCCTGTGCTTTCATAATTGTAGGAGCATGATCCTCCCTCGACAAGAAAAAATCCATACGGCTACGAAACTTTCTTCTGACCCTTTCACCTCTCGTAGTTCTCTGCCTGTCAGATCTACTGGATACAGTCACATTTCCCTCTATTTAACCTGAGCTTACCTCAATTGAAAAAGAAAGATCTAAATGGTACCAATTTGGTTGTACCTTTAGTTGATCAGACCAGATATATAGTTAGCTAATATTTCCCACATGTAAGTATAGCATTTAGTTATAGATAAAAAGCACATTAACCAAACTACAAATTCATATGTATAACTCATTCAAACAACTTAATAATCTTATGCATGCTACCTCATAAAACCATTACGGGAATACTTTCACAAGATTCTAAAGGTCAAGGTGCTCTCACCATCTTAGGAATTTCATTTTGGTTCATAAGTCAAGTTCAATAAAAATAAAAGTGCAAATACATTATTAAGGTAATAAATAATCCATCAATATTTCATAACTATTGTACCACTACAGTACACACCAAATAACATTTTTGTCTATTATCTTTAGCTTGGTTGGTTAAGTCGAGAATATTTTATCCTCCCTACTTAGGTTTAAATCCCACATGTGACATGTTTACTTCTTGTGGATCAATTAGGTTGGAAAGGTATCAAATACATTGGTTTGTTCCTTTCTTGTTCCTAATTGAGATGTTCCTAAAGTTCTTAATATCTAATAGTTATACAAGGGTTGAACCCCCATTTGATTTGTGGCCATTGGAAAATTGGAATGACCAACATAAGGACCCGTTGAGAAAAATATCGTCTATTTAGGAGGTTTGTTGGTTCATGATCCCACTTATGTCCCATGAGTTTCAAGCATAAATTCTATGGCCCATAACCCATAAAACTAACCCTAACCTCAACCCCTAAAAATAACATAGTAGTATTATCAACCCCTACCAATTGTATTCGACGATTCATTCTCTAATGCTTCAATGGAAGGGTTTCAATGGGCTAGGAAGGAAGAGAATAGGGAAAACATGAAGAGAATGAGAAGGCATGAAGATAACTCAATTTTAAATTGAAATTGTGATTGGTGCACATGTCCTAAAATTTGTGGCGGTATTAGGCCCAAAATCTATTGAAAACAATTCGTTTTGAATAATTATTTTTATCCATTAGATGAAAATAGTAGATCGTAACATTGAAAACTCACCATGTTCTCGAGGATTCTTTTGGGCCTCTCTAGCAATGCAGTAGGGAAAAATTGGGCCATGACTCTCCTCCACAATGGAAAGTGCTGCAACATTGTTTGGGAAGGGGAAATAGGTCGGGTTTCTCACCACAATGGAAACATTATTTGATCATGGGAAACGACCAAGGTTGTCACCACCATGATGACCATGACCACAACATTGTTTGAGCATGAGAAATAGGCCGAGTTTCTTAACACAATGGAAACATTATTCAAGAATGGGAAATGGGATGAATAGGTTTTAAGCACCATTTTGAACATGATCTCAACACTATTGGAGTAGGGTAAATGTGCCAAGGTTTTTATCACTACCATGGAAACATTGTTCGAGCATGGGCAACGAGCCCACTAGGTTCTCACCACCATGACGCCATGAATGCAATGTTGTTCAATCAGTGGAAATAGTATGAGGTTCACACCATGATGGAAACACTATTGTAGAATGTGGGTAAGTATTGGTAAGTTTTGATTGTAAAATGTTGTTTGTAATTTGTTTTTAATTTTTATTGTTTTTGTTTTATTTTTTTTATTTTGTTTTTTTAAATTTAATTTAATTTTTTAAATTTAATTTGTTTTTGTTTTGTTTTATTTTTCATTTTTCATTTTATTTTAAATATTTTATCCCCTAAGTTATATAACACCAAAACCCTAAAAACCCATTAGTAACCTAAAATGTTAATATTTTTTTACCACTATGACCATTATCACCATGCACAATGTTTAATTTTATAATGTATACCATGAAAACCCTATAAACCATATTATTTTTCTCTTGAATTTCATATATCCCTAAAAAACTAACCCTTTTGATCATCACCATAATCATAATCATTTTCATCATCACCATCTTCACCATAATCATCATCATCTTCATCGTTGTCATTGTATTGTCATCATCTTCAACATATTCATTGCAACTGTCAGTGTCATAATTCCCTATAGATCCTAAAACATGTAACCCCCAACAAATCAGGAAAAAAACTAAACAAGTCAACATCATTGTCATCATTCATGTCATGATCATCTTCATCATCAATGATATCATCATTATCATCATCACCATCCTCAACAACATCATTGTATTTGAAATCATGACCGTGATCATTTTCATTTTCATCATCACCATATTCAACATCATCATCATCACCATAATCGTCACCACAATGATCATCATGTTCGTCATCCCCATCATCATCATCACCATCTTCATTGTTATCATCTTTGTCATATTGATCCTCATCATCCTCATCATCATTAATGTCGTCATTGTCATCATGATCGTCATCATAATTGTGATCATAGTCATCATCGTCATTGTCATCATTATCGTCATAATCATCATCATCATTGTCAACATTATCATCCTCATCATCAACGACGATATCATTTTCATAATCATCATCATAATATTATACATCGTCATCATCACCATAATCATCATCATAGATATCAATCATGTTTTCCATCCCCTTCATCACCATCGTCATTGTCATCATCTTTATCATCCCCATCCTAATCATCATTATCCTCATCATCCTCCTCCTCCTCCTCATAATCAGCGTCATAGTTATCATCATGATCGACATCATCACCATCATCAATGTCATCATCATAATCATCATCATCATTGTCAACATCGTCATCCTCATCATCAACATCATTGTCATTTTCATCATCACCATCATCATAATCTTTGACATCATCATCATTACAATAATCATCATCATAATGATCATCATGTTTTTCATCCTTGTTATCATTGTCATCATCTTTGTCATCCCCATCCTCATCATCCTCATCATCATTGTTGTCATCATGATCATCATCATAATTGTCATCATTGTCATCATCATCATTGTCATCATCATCAACGTCATCATCATAATCATCATCATCCTCCTCATCGTCAACGTCATCATCATTTTCATCATCACCATCATCACCATCATCATAATCTTATACATCGTCATCATCGCCATAATCATGATCATGTTCATCATCACCATCATCATTGCCATCATCTTTGTCATCCCCATCCTCATCATCCTCATCATCCTCATCATCATCAATGTCATCATTGTCATCATGATCGTCACCATAGTCATCATCATTGTCATCATCATAATCATCATCATCATTGTCAACATCATCATCATCATCATCATCATCATCATCATCATCGTTGTCATTTTTGTTATCACCATCATCAAAATATTAGACATGGTGATCATCATCATAGTTATCCTCATGTTCTTCATCCCCATATGGAATCATCACCATCTTCATTGTCATCATCTTTTTCATCCCCATCCTCTCCCTCCTCATCATCTTCTTCATCCTCATCATCATCAACATTGTCATTGTCATCATAATTTTCATCATAGTCATCATCGTCATCATCACAATCATCATCATCATCATCCTCATCGTCAACACCATTGTCATTTTCATCATCATCATCATCATAATATTAGATATCATCATCATCACCATAATCATCATGTTCATCATCCCCATCATCATCGTCACCATTGTCATCGTCATCATCCTTGTCATCCCCATCCTCATTGTCATCAACGTCATCGTTGTCATCATGATCGTCATCACAATTGTCACCATAGTCATCATCGTTATCATCATTCTTAAATTAGTTAACAATGAAGGGAATTTGACACTTGCCAAAATGAATAGCAACACTTTCTAAAATTGTATAAATAGGCCACCATAGTTGCATTGATAAAGGAATTTAGAGAGACCTTGTATCAAATGTATTATAACGAGACCACGATAAGATATTCTAGTTATCTACAATTAATGCTATATTTGGGTTTACATTATTTATATAGTGGATTTACATGGTACCCTCGTGGAAAGGCACTATTAGTAACCTAAAGGTGGAAATTTGGACTAGTCATATATTACCACATGACAAGTTGGGGCCTATTATTTACAAAGGACAACAATGAAGCAAACTTAGCATGACTTCAAGAGCCCCATTCTCAAAATAAAAATGATGTAAAACTCAACATACCAAAATTGCGACTCATACTAATAAGAGAAATATATATAGCCAGTCAAAGGGAAGAGAGAAGGGACAAAACCATACTTGCCAAAAAACATGAAATGTCCTTATTTGATTTTAATGAAGATGACCATGCAAATAGAAATTAAATGTTCATATTTTCTTGACAACCCTTTGAAGGAGAGAAAAGACAAATCATATGAAGGATTTTGGCATCTCTTGACGATTTTAAACTTATTTTCCTTTTTTTCTAATATGATTTCCTATTTATATTTCACTTTGATGTTGGAAAATTAAAGGTGAAGACACTTCCACTCTTTTTACCATTTATTTAACTCTTGTAGAAATTGTAGAGAGACTAGGATTTATTAGACGATAATTGAGTATATGGGATGTTCCCTTGAGTCAAACTCTTATAGATTGATTAATTTAATTACTATCATTTCACTATATGCTTTATCTTCATTGTTTCTTCTTTTATGAATGAGATTCCATATAGTTTGAGAATGAGATTCCATATAGTTTGTGTATTGGTCATTGATATCTATGTTCACTAATATTTTGTCTTTATATGAGTTACCATTCTCACTTTTCATTAGGGATTGTTTCATTTGTTTATTGTTATGATTTTTTATGACTACATATTTCTTACATTAACATCACTTGTTTCAGTAATTTCCAATGGATATAATGGTAGATATTTTAAATCCATAGAGGAATTCTCAAGTATTCAAATTAATTGAAAACATTTGTGAGTGTGTTGAATTATTAAGGGATCAAAACAAAACTAATTCAAAATATTTATGAGTATGTAAAACATGAAAACTCCATCTTCTAATATTCCTTTTGAAGTTTAAATTTGAAATCCCAATATATGATGGTCAAGTTATGATCCGAAATGGATCAATATATTAATTTTGTCACTTATTTGGAGCTTTTAGGGTCAGAGATATAGAGTATTAGTACTGGTTGTGTGAGTCATCTCTAAGTTCAGAAATCCTCCCATATTGTGAAGGCATGCAAACAGTCCTCCCATGTCAAATTGCAGTGCATACAGAAACAATTTGAGGAAATTTCAACGTTGGCCCCATTCATAGGTCACTGTTGCCCATGTCTACTCACAGTATAACCATGTTTTTAATTTAGTTGTTTTATTAATGTTGGTTTGAGACACACATTCCTGCACCTAGAGCACGTTGGACAATGATGTTGATAAAAAGATACTTCATGATAAATTGTGCAAGCTTCATCAATTATTTCTTGTCTTTGTTTTCTTCTCTCACCTAAGTTGAGAGAGAGTGAACCCATATCTCAATATGAAATGTTGTCTACCGCAAATGATGATTGGTATAAAGATAAATGAGCTTCACTTGGTTTCAGGAATAATTTATACTCTATGGAACATGGAAAACCACATGAAGGTGGAATATCATATGACCCCTCCCCTCCCCCTCACATCACTCTCAATTCTCTAATACCAAATCTACAAAATATAAAATAATTGAAAGAAACATACTAATTAGATTCAAGTATAGAAACTACCATTTTTTTTAATTAAGATAAATTAAATTATCATGTGTTAGTAAATGATAAATTAAATTTTGCATGATGACATACACTATGGCCAATATTTCCAGGTTTTACATGATAAACAACATGTAAGGTAGGATTTAAAAAATGACATAAATTTAAAAAACATGTAATGAACCAACATAAGAAAAATTATTTAAAGAGAATAATTCATACAAATTAAAATATATAGCTACGTACCTTCTGCAAATCAACATTTGTATCATCATTATTTTTTATCTTGTTCTTCATCCAACTAGACATCTATATCATCATCCAATTTAGAAACATTGTTCAAAGGAATGATTATATCACCATCATCATCACTATCATTTTCGAGCATATCTTCATCAATATCATCATGAAGAACTAGTACATCTTCTCCTATGCATGGTTCATCTTCTCCATCTTCATCATCTGTTGAACCATCTTCTTGCTTTGACTCTGCATCATCTTCTTCCTCTACAATATACTTTATTGTCCTTCCTCTTGGATCGTATCTAACAACAAATGACCAACCCCTCTTACCTGGAACCTTTGAGTAAAAGACCTATTCACATTGTCTTATAAAAACATAGCGATCATTTTTATGTTTATGCACCGTTTTTTTAATCAACGGAAATACATTGGCATGATCATTAAAATTTTTATCCTCATCACCTTCATGCAATAGTAACCTATACCATTTTATATCGAACAAAACTTTTTTGAAGGAATTAAAGTCACACTCAATTATATCATCCAAATTCCCATAGTTATTATTTTTAGTTTCTCAGGGATGTCTCTCTCTACTAGATGAAACATTAGTGACCTGGAATACTACACTTATCCCACTATCATAATTTTTCCTGGTTTCGTCTAACTATTTGATGTGAAATTTATAGCCATTGCACCACATGGCCTTGTGGTGTTTCAAGTGCAATATACGAGACAAGTAAAAGATGGATTGACAGTTAATAAAGATATTTATATGACTTGGAAATAATGTAAAAAAAATACACCCGCAATCACATTATTATAATGTAAAAATAATTGAATAAAATGGGTGAATTTTCTTTACTTTCCATCTTTCAAACCATATGCTAAATCTATTTCCCTCTGTGTAACATCGACATCTCCATTAAGATGAGATTCTCTAACCAATTCAGACAGTTGTTTACATGATAACCTACCCCCATGTTGTTCTTTACATCTTTGAGTCCATACCCTCATCCAGTCGAGATTGTTTAAAACGACTAAATGTAGTTCCTCCCAATCTCGATGATGATCTGACTCAAAAAATCATACTTCAACAATATTAGATATTAGTTATAACCATGGTAAATATTGGTAAATTATGAAATAATACATATTAAATGAGTATGAACATATACACAAATAAACAAAAAAATTATCTGTATAATAAATATCCATAATTTAATTACCTCTCACTCTCTTCATTCTACCTTTCCCCAATAGGTGCTCCCCTTCAACTTTTTTGATGGATTTCATATCCCAAATATAATCCATTGCATGCATAGTTCGTGATGCTAAATTAGGAAGATACTGACTAACATAAATTATATCCCTTCACCATAGAACCCTAAGGACATGCTACTTGTCTAACCAAAGCCTTCAATTATTTCAAGTGCCTCTCCACCATCCACATTGACCTTGTGTGTATAGGTCCACACATTTCAATCTCCTCAACTTGGTGTATGAGGTAGTGTTCTTGTGCATTGGAAAATTTTGTAGGTAGATACTTTTGCATTTCACACATTAGCCGAGGAATTTATCTCTTCCAATACTTTATATTATCTTGATGCATTTCTTTTAATGAAAACCATCTATAAATCATGACGCACGAAAATATAATGTTTCGAGAAAACATAATATATATTACAAGACAAGTAAAACACATGTCCTAAAGTACAATAACAAATTGAAAAAACATTTTGCATGTAAATTATTCACATCTACTTACCTCATGTATTTTCCAAGATCATATATAACTTGTTTGGCGTTGTTGTCAAATTTGTTTGGGAGAGATAGAGGTAGAACATACTGTAATAATAAAAAATAATTATTATTTGTTTCAAATGTAGACAAAAAAAAACCCTAAAAGATATATACAACCAATATATAAATATTATTACCGGAATTATTACCTTAATGAAGGTATGCCAATCATGGGTTTTTACCTTACCAAATTCACCTTTCCTCATTAAGATATTATTTATGTTTGAAGAAAAACTGGTGGAAAAATTAATTCTTTGTTTGACCTCTTTCACATCATCGCTTTGCTGCTCTGTTAATAACTACAAAAGGTTATTTTGGTCCCCATCGCTATTTGATCGAATCACACTTCACATTGCATGATTGGCTTCCTGAATGTCGGTACAAATTTTGACAATTTTTTCTTTATCCCCCTTGGCATCTATGATTCACCATAGTGTTGTTGTCACATTCTTCCCAATATGCATTTTATCAATCTAATGAGCTATTTTTACCTACTCATAGTAGGGAAACCTCATGAATTGAGTGGGATAACATTTCATTCCTCATGGAAGCCCATTATTACTACGTTCATGACAGTGACCTTGATGAAGCATAAAAGAAATCACAACAATAATTATCAAACATAGTAAAATATATTTAATAATTAAAATAGAATTTCAAATTGAAAAGATTACATATACGATACATAAACAAATTGCATACCTTGATGATTTCTATTATATTCCAGCCTCCATAGCCAAGGTGTCATTGTTCGTGGTTTTAATCGAGTCTCTTCTTTCCCATTGAAAAGATGTTTTTTTAGTTGTACGAAACCTATGGGTATTTGAGAGGAAGTGCCTATACTCCTCGAACACCATCTTTCCTAAATTTTTTGAATAGCGATACTCCATCTTAGGACCACAAACTGGACATGCAAATTTACCCTTTGTTTGAAGACCTGCAACAAATGGGTTACTGCCAATTATACCATAAATTATTAAAAAAATATTCATGAAATATTCAAAATAATTATATAGTATTAAAGTGAAACAAAACATTACATACCACAAAAATGTGTTAGTCTTGTGGCATCATGAATTGTCCATACAAGCATTCCACGGAATTGAAATCTCTTCCACCTGATTGGTTTACATATGTCATACATAGTGATGTCATTCCATAATTGTATTTGCTCATCAATAAGAGTATCAATATATACATTCATATCTTTAACTTGGTACTTACCTAACTGTTTGAAATTACACATGATTACTACCATGATATGTATATGTAAGTAAATAAATAGATAAACAATATTATGCCAGAAACGAGAGTAATGAAAATTTTACATTCGAAAATTAATGTAGACAAATACCTAGAATAATCATTGTCAACAATATGTGCTCCCTCTTTATTGACATCAAAGGAGGAATTTTATTGTTGATAACGAAAATTGGTGACAATGAGTAAAATAGACATAAGCTCTGGGAATGAATTAACACCATTATCTTCCAATGAAAGCCTAATATTATGAGGTTCATCTTTAAACTCTAGCCATTTTTCTTCAATTTACCTGAATGCATAACCATTTGCAGGAATTCAAACAACACCATATCCACTTCTATTCTATGCATGTTAATCCATAAATAAGTCAATGCTTTTGCACCTGAACAATCACTGCAAACATGTAATTATGGGAATATGATGAAGAACCTTTTGAGGAACCTTTTTTGTTACTTGATCTATTTGATATCTACTAATATGAAATTCCAGGCATTCAGTTTTGGATGCATGTTGTCCATAATTTATAATATGATCATTGGTAAATGCATCTATACTTTGATACTCCATTCCAATGTCTTTCATAATGGAAAGTAAATATTGATATATGCGAGGTAAAATATTTGACAATGGTAACACAACTTCACCTAACAATCTACAACATAAAAAAACTAGTTAATGTAAATTAGAATATTAATCATAAATATTGCATTCTTATTTAACACATTAGCTCACACTAAAAAAAGGGAAAAGTCAACCTTTATGTATATATGATGAAACATGTTACATACCTTAGGGTTTGTGTCATACAAGTGTTCGACAAATGATTCATAACCTTTAAGTTCATCAAAAGCAATGTAGCATAGAGAAGAATTTCTCTTGACCCTTTATAAGGTCATTTATTTGCCTTTTCCATCAAAAGTTCATTGTAAATACAATCACCATAATCCCCATCCTCATCTAGCTGACCGAACAAGTATTGTATCATTTTATTTGTCCCATCATCTTGAACTATCTTATGGTAGTCATCTACTTCCATGGGATCATTAACTTTATCTTCATCAATCGCTTCATGTTTTTTTTGTAAGTTGGAAACTATTCTATTAAAAAAAGAAAATTATGGTACAAAAAGAGTTACAATGCAGAGAAGCATTCCTGCTCATAGGGATTAGTAGGTGGACAAATTCAGTAAAGAGTATCGGACCCTCCCTCTAGGAGGGAAAACAAATCCAACCAACAAGACCCTCCCTCCAGGAGGTAAAACAGTCCCAAAAAGAAAAGAGTGACTTATACAAAATTGACATGAAGGTTCTTGGATTAGACCATACAGAGAAAATTCAAACTAAGAAGATCCGACATTATAACTGAGAGGACATAAAACCATAGTCAAAACCTGGTTATGGCTTGTAGTAAGGTTCTTCAACAATGGGGCAAATGAACCCTATGGATACTGGCTTGGTTGGATTGTCTGTTGCATCCGCTGGATCATCACTGGAATATTCCATGTCCTCATCGCTAGAGGTGCCGTCCTCAACAGTACTACCTGCAAGGGGATGATTTATTGGGAGATGGGCATTCCTTTTGTCCATGGATGGGCTAGATATACATTTGTTAGCCGAAAGAGTAGAAATGCGACACTGTAGTGGGGGAATGTTAGTGGAGGGAGGAACAGAGGTAGAAGCTGGGGAAATAGTGGAGATAGTAGGAGCAGGCGGGGGGGACGGGGAAACTGGAGAAGCCAGAGGTGGGAGAGGTGCAGAAGGTGCAGGAGGAGAAGGAATGTCATGTGCTAAAGGATGGGAGTGAAAACAGAGGATAAGTCGGATGAGAATATTCTTTATAACCCAGTAATTTCTTCTTCGTTCCAAGGTGCATCCTGCGGCATTGACAACACCAAATAATTCATCCTCCTAATCGTTTACCATTTGGAGAATCACATCAAGGATTTCAGCATCAAACCCATCCCCACTTGCCTGTGCAGAGAGGGAAATGTGGTGTTTTGACTGAGCACCTCTACCTTATTGACCTCAAACAGGAGTCCCACATTGCCTTCGAGACATGTGATAGTGAAGGGGGATGGAAAAATCAGGACCAGGAACAAAATTACAGAGAGAAAAAAAACAGAGAGAAACTGGAGGCAGAGCTACAGGAGAGTGCAGGGAAAAGGACTCGGTTGGAGGAGGATCCGAGGGTTATGGTAGAGGGCACATTGGTAAATACATCAGGTTGGCACAGGCAATCCTCCCTGCATCAAGGTGATGGTTGTGTCCCATCGGTTGTTCTAGAGGAGGCCACGTCCCGACATCAAATATAGGAACGCATCCAAGGAATTAAGGAATAGTGACATCACGCGGGTGGAGGATAGGCCCAGTCAGCGTCCCCCATTTCCATATTAACGTCGCAGGCACCCGCATCTGGGTATCAATCGCTTCATGTTACTCAACTTGTACAACATCATTTCTACTGCCACTAGGGGCATTCTGCAGAAAGTTAGGGGGAAACTCTAACTTTATTATTACAAACAATCATGAAAAATTACTCCATGTATAAAAAATACTAAAACAATATATATTTTACAAATAAAATCAAATTTAAGACAAATAATAAATATCCTTAGATCTAATTACCATTGGACGATATATTCATTCAATCCCCCATCCATGTGCCTGTATTTACTACAATATTTTCTAGTTGTTGCTATTAAAATTCTCCTAGGATGTCTCATTAAACAACTATTGCAAGGGCAAAAACATATACTGTCACCCTTTTTACCCACTTCATTTCTTTCAACACCTCTAATATTATTTGACATTCTTCATACAAAATTATAGTAATTATTATAAAAATGAATCTTCTTTTTGCTTGATAAGAATACCTTACACCCTTTATGAACCGTCGGTGTTATAGAAAAATTGTCACAACATCTTTAAATAGAACATATTTGTAATTGTTTGGGACATTGTAATTCCAATGAATGTTGACCAAGTCAAAGTTGACTTTGTTAACCAGTGGGTGACCATTTTGAAATGGAAATGGCTACTATTTGGATCATCACAATTGCGACCCAACTTCCAATAACATCGCAAGACATAAACTATTTCACTTCTCGTCGCTATTGCGATGTTATGTTAGAAATTGTCGTAATGGCGACGGAAACAAAGAGATCATAACTAGTGCGACGATATCGGTCGAGATTAAAAATAACTTGGAAATTTCAACATTTATCATGAATTTTTTGACAATACGACCAATTTAGTTCGTACTGTCGGAATTTGGTGCAAATGTTGTATTGCGACTTGGGTAATGTTCCTAAAAACTAATTTACTCCAAAGAGAAGTTCAGAATTTCAGCAATCAATCTGCATTAAATAAATTCCATTCTTTGCTCCCAAACGAAAGTTCAACTTTATTACAATAACAACTTAAACAATAATAAAACAAACCCCTTCTCCCTATTGTTACTACCCAATTTATACAAGAGCCCACCAAGCTAATTCAAGGACCAATTAATGGATTCAAAAATAGTTAGGTCAAGGACCAATTAATAGATTAAAAAATAGTTAGGTCAAGCATAACAAACTAATATTATTTAGATATTACAGCTCATGAGATGAGCTTGACATTCTATGCAAAACTAATTTGCATAAACATCGAACAAATTCTATTAATGGATTCAAAAATAGTTAGGTCAAGCATAACAAACTAATGTTAGTTAGATATTACAGCTCATGAGATCATCTTGACATTCCATGCAAAACTAATTTGCATAACTATCGAACAAAGTCTATCTCCTCAAACTATCGAAACCCTATTTTGGCATTTTATAACATACATATAGAACATATCAACTTTAATCCATATTATAAGGGATTCAATTCTTATCATGATTGACTAACAAATAGCTCGTTTCCATCTCTCATGATGACTGGGCATCCATGTATCATTAGGTGTTTTTTCAGAAACCGACCAAGAAAGAATCTCAAGGCCAAAGTATTAAAGATCGCTACCTTCTTGCCACAGTTGAAAATATTAAAGAAATCCACACCACGTGTTCTATCTGATTTGTAATGCTGAGTGCATGTACAGGTATTGGATGTGCAGAATACAAACAAAACCATACTAAGATCAAAGCAATTTAAATATAATATTACCAATTTCCATTTAAAAATGAATCCATGTTATTAACCACAGAAAAATAGCATATAAACAAGAACTTTACCTTAATTATCACACAACATTGTAATAACTTTGGAATGATTGTAACTCAGATTCAGGCTGCCCATTTCAAAATAGAAGACAAGAAGAAAAATGATAGTCAATCTAGGCTTCATATGGTGTCAAAATTCAACAAATCATGATAATTATACATATGATAACGGTGTGATTAAACATCCTTGAGTGTATGATGACTCGCATGAGGAGTTTAGGGAAAGTCCCATATTTCATACATAAAATAAACAATTTATATATATTAAATTAACGATTTATAAAACAAAATTTTAAATTAAGCAATAGATTAATATGAATCCTATTGAAAAATAAAGAAATACAATTAATCAATGTTTTTCTGTCTTACACCCCAAGGGGATGTCTAAAGGTAACATCGATGCAAAGAATCTTTGAGGAGTGGTTGGTGGTCTATGAAAGTTATAGTTTATTTAAAACTCATCACTAGGAGACAAACTACCCATTGCATGTACACCAACAAAATTTCTGGTTGCTTTTCTTTTGATAAATAAAACCCGGTCATTGAAGTGTTCCTAAAACGAACAATTTCTAGAAAATAAAGATCACCTAGAACTATTTATGAACCCTACAATGTTACCATGAGTGCATGGATGACCATCTATATATAGTAGGTTCTTCTTGTTAAAGTTTACAGAAACATAACCATTCATGCATATACTATACATGGAAATGCTATGCTTTAATTTAACAATATTCAAGTAATCCAACTGACAAGAGATAGGACTACACAATGGAATAAGTGATACTTATTATTTGGGAGAACAAGTACACGTGAAAGGATAACCAACCCAAGATTTGTAGCAAGTACATTAGACTCGGTAATCATAAATTGATTACCACAAAAGGAGAATTTGGTTCCAACATCAGGCACAGGTAGAGAAGTTGGCCAAGAGCCATACAAAGTGCGGTTATAAGAAGTTTGATATTTACTTTTCGAATTCACAAGAAGGGAGAAATCATCACTACCCTCCAACAATTGGATGAACCTTGGTGTGTACTTGGACATTTTTGCTCTCAACTCAAGCAACTTTTTGGATATTCTAGTAGAGATGTGTTGGGTGGCACTCATATCATACTTTACATCACTAGAATGTTCAGTTGATTGAATAGAAATAAAGGGGTTCGTTAATTTAGGACAAGACATATTTGTTTTGGATTCCAACTTTTAAAAAAATGAGCAGTGGGAAGTCTTCCTATGTGTATTTTTTATATCATCTATTGAATTTTTTACTATAGTAGGGGGTATTAGACCATCAACATTGGGTAATATATCATTGGTGTAACGAGTGAGTGTGACACATTGAGGTTTCTCCTTCAACCCTTGAAATTTTGAACAAGCACAAACTACTAGGGTGTCATAAAAGAGATCCAGCTCACGATGAATTACTATTAATGACTCATGATTGTAGATTGAAGATGGCATTTTACAATTGGTGGGGAAAAGCGGATGACCATTTACATGTATGTATTAACTGCTTGTGGTATTTTTCTCCTGATAAGAGTTTACGATGTTTTGAAACTGGTGGAGTGTCTTGTGCATATGAACTCGAACCTGAATCAAGCTCTTGCAATATAGAATAAATATTTAGATTCACATGCATAAGTAACATAAATTCTAATAAATAGTCAAAATATAGATAAAACCTAAACTTACTGGAGATAGAAAAGGAGAACTCGTTTAACTTTGAACAATATGGAATGAGCTAGAATCTAAAGAATTGGCCATTTGATACTATTACCTTTTCTCCCTGCATTTGATCCAAATCAATAATTAAGATACTCTCTATAGTCCTAAAATATTTTTGAGAAACATATTATAATATAACTTCCAATATAGTTTGGAAATGCTTTTATAAGAATAAGGCTAGTTTATGGAACATATATATACTATGAAATATTGTAATTTGCGTGGTTGAATCCTAAAAGAATATTTGAGATGAATGTAAAATTTTAAGTTGAATTATCAAATCAAAGGATGCTAAAATTAAACTAGTGCGCTCAATATTATACAACCGCACCAATGTCACTTGATAACTTGGATAGACCGATGAGTCATCACAAAGAACACAATGTTTGTCAACAAGTGCAAAAGCCTTTGCAAAATAAAATATCTACTACATTTTATAGCAAATAGTTATCGATGCATTTTACAAAAAATATTCTTACTAGTACGTTTGGTATAAATAACCGCAACGGGAATTGTGACTTCACTATGCACCAAATAATGATATATGTTTATTTTTTCATTTTTTCATATTATATGGTTGAATGGTGCTATGTTAAACCTTAAATTCCCATGTGCGGTTATGTCCTATGTGCATTGGTGCAACATTTCCTTAAGCACACCAAAATGCTGAAAATCAAAATGAAAAAATCTCACAAGTTATTTTTTCCCTAAACTGAAAAAGGGGTGGGAATTTTAATTTTGAAAAGTAATTTGAAAATGTGTTTAGAACCAAGAAACCTAATCAATCGTTCATTTTTTTGTTGGAATTTTGAGAGGAGAGTTTTCGAAGAGAGACTTATGGAAAAGTAGTTTGGAGCAACCGAATTATTTTGAGGATCAAAATTTGTTAGGTATGGTGAATGGATGAAAACCTTGCATATAAGTAGAAATTTCAAGTATGTAATATATTACTATTGATATTATTATCCTATTTAGATTTCAACTAAATTTAGAAAAAAAACTTCTTAGCTGCCTTTAATGTTTCAACCCTTCTTTTGTCATTGCTTATTTTTATTTTATGTGGCTGCAAAATTTTACATTAGGGTTTAGATCCCTCTATTGTTTCACAATTACAATTTTTTCTTTTTATGGATTTTAGATTTAATGAGTTTGTTGTTTTATATAGAGTCTGTTGGGTATAATGGGGCACTTTTTGGGTCGAATCGAAAAACCATGTCGGTCTTATACGTTTTTTTAGTTTTTTTTCATAAAAAAACATTTGCGACATTTTTGGTGCGCTTTTATAAACTAAAGGCACCAATGTGTTTCATTAAGTAGTGCACTAATAGGTTTGGGATTGACATTATATTTTATTTTCTAAAAAATGCAAAAAATGATTTTACAGTTTTCGGTGCGTCATTATTGCATTAACGCACCAATGTGCTTACTTTTATTATGCACCGTTATGGCTGACCCCACCATTTAGTTCTTTTTCATATAAATGTAAAATAATTTATTGTGGTCCACAGTGTGCCATGTTTGAAACATCACATTGATGCTTTTTTGTACTAAACACATCGATGTGTTTTACGAACTTAAGCGCACCGATTTCATACTTTTTTCTCTATATTGGAGTTCTATAATTTATTTGTATAATATAGTTGATGGCTTATGTATTTAATGTTCTAGGTTGTTTATTGATAGAAAATGCATTATAATAGTTCGATGAACAACAATTCTAGTCGACATGATTAGAGCACATCCAAAATTGTGAAGAAGGCAAGTGCTTTTTAATAATTGAATTCAAATTAATGTGTTTGAATTATTTATAAATTCAAGTAATATGTATTGGTTAATTTGTGACATGCAGAGACAAAAATGAGGAAGCTTGAGAATATTTTAGCAATCTAAGTGCATAAAAGAATAAAATGTTAATGCAAAAGTTGTAGAGGGATGAATCAAGTGAAGAAATAATATATTAATATGAATTAGTTCTTGAATTTTAAGTAATATTGTATTTAAAATATTCACTAATATATTTCAAATAATCTAATTCACATATGGCGTTGAATGTTATGTAGGTGCTGACAATAATAGAAGGGAATTGCATCATAAGAAATTTTTTATGGAAGATGCAAGTGATGATGAAATGGTCATTGGCTCATTTGGAGTGGTGTTGAAAGTTAATATAAGGGGGAAAGACTTTTATAAAACTACGAGGGATATAGTGGAAATAACGTTTATACGTACTTTTCACTTACAGTACATAAATTAATCAAATGATTCCAAGATTAGGTCATATGTAAACTACAAGAGGCATTTCTAGAACAATGGTCAATGATACCTTTTATACTTGTAATAGAAAAAACATACAACAATATAAAACAAATCATTCAAAAAGTAATATTCCTAAACATACGTTTCTGTAGAAAATGTATCTATTAGTAAAAAACATTCCTTTAATAATTTTAATTATGCTATATTTATTTTTCATATCAACAGAAAATTAGTTTAATGTCATTTACATTCTCAGAAAGATTACAAAAATTCCAAAGCATGAATGAGGTGATATGCGAAATTTGCCAAAAGTGTACAAGGAGATGGTCAAGGAAATGGACATAATTGCATCACATGAGGAGCCATATCAACAACAATGTGCTTCACATGTATGAAATCATTAATCTTTTTTGGATTATCATGTACATCTAATTAATTAATTCAACATTAAATATTTGTATTCAATTGTTTTCTTGAAAAAAAGAAAACAAAATGGAGCCCATTCAGTGTTGTTGTAAATGTAACTTCGGAAGATATTATGTTGTATATTATTATTGTATTTTGTTGTACCCTCATTGGAGATGCTTCTCCTCCATTTGGGATGTCATTATTATGATTGGTCATTGAGGTAAATATTCCATTGTAAGTCAGGTCAATTGTACCCAAGATAAATAAAGTAAAATGTATTTTTGAGTCTTCCTAGGTAGGCCGACCCCAAAGAGATAACATGGATGACCTAGTTAGTTAAGTGAGTCACGCAACTACAGAATATAAATAGGGAGGCTCCCTCCATTTTTTAATGCTCACTCACTCTCAAGTGCGCATTAGGAGAGAGAGGACAAGTTCACTAGAGGAGAGAGAGAGAGAGCTACAAAAGACTTCTTATTCTTGGGTTTTTCCATCTTGTGACATTGTATTAGTTGTTAGAATAATCAACCCATAGTTTACCCACTTAGACATTAATTCATTTATTTTTGTTTTATTTGCCTAGTTCATGTGTCCCACCTTGTGCAAGTTGTTAATTGCCTATCCATAAATGTCAAAATTGCCATCTTTGACTCATGTAGCGCTTGGGAAAGCCTTAGGAATCAAATCTGCTTTATTCCTAGCCTCCTAGGCGCCCTTCTTCTTTTTATGCTTTATTGCCTACTTTTTCAGTGTTTTAAGGCACATAGGAAAGCAAGACTAGGTGAGGTGAACTAGTTTTTTGTCCTCTTCATCCTCCACTCTTTTCTCCATGCAAAAGCATGTATGAGCTGCCATTCCACTACTCTTTAGCTTTTGCATGTGCCCTTGCCAATTCGAGAGCTCCATGACATATTTGGGATCAGCTTTTTACACCTATGGGGGATTTGCCTATTTTGAGTAAGCCTGCTTTATGCTAGTTTTGGATGCCTCCTTATGC
>LPNX010080579.1:413785-424442 GCA_001517045.1 Pseudotsuga menziesii
AGCAAGAAACATAGTGCCATTGCACTCTCATTTACAGAAGCTGAGTACAGAGGAGTTGTTAATGCAGCAACTCAGTGTTTATGGTTGCAGGGTTTACTTGGAGAGTGTGGTTTCGAACCTGAGTACTCAACTACCATCTACTGTGATAACCAGAGTACCATTCGAATCTGCAAGGATCCATTTAAGAAGCAGAGAACCAGACACATTGAGATTCACATGCACTACATCAGAGAGCTTGTGCATGATGGCACCATTCACCTACTCTTCTGTTCATCTTCAGAACAAGTAGCTGATATCTTCACCAAAGCATTTTGTGAGAAGACCTTCAACAATCTCAAATCACTGCTGGGGATTGCTGATCATGCTGTAAAGGCATGAGTGGAGACAAGATTCTACAATTTTGTTTTACAGTCCATGTTTAAGGGAGGATTTTCCCAAGTTGGTTTTGCCTCTTTCCTTGTTTATTTGGACATGCAGTATGTAAAGGGTGACTAAGCCTTGTTTCTAGGCCCTATATTTTTTATTTATTACTCATAAATTCAGGCTTAAGGGGGGGTGTTAGAATAATCAACCCATGGTTTACCCACTTAGACATTAATTCATTTATTTTTGTCTTATTTGCCTAGTTCATGTGTCCCACCTTGTGCAAGTTGTTAATTGCCTATCCATAGAGGTCAAAATTGCCATCTTTGACTCATGTAGCACTTGGGAAAGCCTTAGGAATCAAATCTTCTTTATTCCTGGCCTCCTAGGCGCCCTTCTGCTTTTTCTGCTTTATTGCCTGCTTTTTCAGTGTTTTAAGGCACATAGGAAAGCAAGACTAGGTGAGGTGAACTAGTTTTTTGTCCTCTTCATCCTCCACTCTTTTCTCCATGCAAAAGCATGTATGAGCTGCCATTCCACTACTCTTTAGCTTTCCCATGCGCCCTTGCCAATTCGTGAGCTCCATGACAGATTTGGGATCAGCTTTTTACACCTATGGGGGATTTGCCTATTCTGAGTAAGCCTGCTTTATGCTAGTTTTGGATGCCTCCTTATGCATTCAACCTATTGATGTAATCTATATATTCAGCAACCTATGTTATTACAGGGTTGGCTATTGTACACTCAGTTAATATAATTTTGTGTTACAGCTCCATATTCAGTCTCCATTGTTAGCAATTTTGCATGATCAATTGATAATTGTTGTGGGTAAAATTAATCTACTGCTGGCCTGAATTTCTACATTAGTGATGGAACTATTCTGAGGAATTTTGCAGGGTTTCTTCTTCTATGGTTTCCCTGAGGAAAATAATTTTTTCTTGTGTATATTGTTGTGCTTGTTATTCTTTCAGATAAAAATCCTAATCATTTTGAATTAAAGTAGAAAAACTAACATGGTTTCAGAGCCACTTTGAAAGAAGGCACTATGTAGTAGAAAAAACTAGGGATTCCTAGTTCAAGGTATTTTCTCCACAGATCATCAAGAAAAAAGGGCTATGATAACTCGCCCTAGGAGGGTGCATCTTTTGGAGGAAGCATAATCAAATTTGTTGGAATATATTAAACCCACTCACAACTTAGGATAAAATAATTAATCATTATTTGATTAATGATTCACCCACTAGCTTAATTAGTTGGCATCCACTTGCACCTTAAAGTCAATGCATGCCATCTATATCCTAGCAATGATTTATTTCCAATTCTGGGTTGATCTTGACCACCTTTTGACCATCCAGAATTAGTATACAGGACTTTACAACATATTCTGCTTTATTCTGCTTTTTCTGCTTTTCTTGCTTTTCTATGGATAAGATAAAAGCTAGTCAACTAGGAAACTGGGAGCTTTTGTTTCCAACCCATCCTCCATTAGTTTTTCTCCATTTTCTAGGATTAGCATGTTTTTTCCATCTCCTTGACAATTCACTCATGCTTTTTCCAACTCGTGAGGTCCTTGATAGATTTGGTAAGTTCTTTAGCCACCTATCGGGGTTTGCTATATTTTGGTAAGCCATCCTTTTTGAGCTTTATGAGTTGTTTCCATACAATTTGATTTTCCTATGAGGGATGTACTATTTATGTACACTATTATTCATCATTATTCAATGGAAGGATAGACACCAATGATCATATCTTCATTCATGTGATTCAGTCTCTTTTATTCTCTCTATTTTTCCTGTGTATGCTTGTGAGAATTCTTAGTAGCAAGATCTATTTCTTGTGCTTCTTGTTAGCATCATTGCACATAGCATTGATCTATTATTTCTACAAAATTTGTAGAATTTTTATTTTGACCCAGTCACTAGTGACGGGAGAAAACTAGGGCATCAAGCTTTTGGGGTTTTCCCCCATCAATACGGAAAAACGAGTATATTAGGAAACTCACCCTAGAAGGGCACATCTTTCTGTGGAGTCAGAATTCAGTTCAAAAAATTTTCATTTTTTACCTCATCTCTATTGCAGGGGAAACTAGGGCATCAAGTTTTTAGAGTTTCTCTCCACCAAATTTGGCAAAGGATCTCACTAAAAAACTCACCTCAAGGAGGTGCATCTTTCTATCCAGATAGAATCTCAGGATTCCAATTTTTAAAAATTAGGGTTTCTCTTTGGAACCCTAGGTCATCCAACTCCAGAATCAGCTTAGGAATCTCAAATTGGTAAGAGCTAAATCTATACTATTTCCATTTGAGGTTCTCATTTCAAAATGACTCATCAGACCCAACTTGATTATAAGCTTGGGGGAACTGACAACTTTCGAGCATGGAAGTATAGGATCTCCCTAATTCTTGAAGAAAATGATTTGAACAAGTATATCAAAGGGGAAGCCTCCATCTCCAGAGGGAGATGAAGATAAGGCTATTAACTAGAAGAAATTAGTCAAGGTTAAGAGAATCATTGCATATTCTATTGAGGATCATATTATCCCTCATGTGTCATCCTTGAAAACACCCAAGGAGATGTTTGATTCCTTTTCAACATTATTCGAAGGGAAAAACAACATCCGAAAGATGACATTAAGGAACCAGGTCAAGAATGTGAAGAAACAAAACTCAGAGACCATGCAGTCATACTTCGCAATGGTTTACCAAATAAAGGAACAACTCGAAGCAGTTGAAGAGAAGGTAGAAGAAGGAGATATTGTTATAACAACCTTGAATGGTCTCCCAAGATCATAGGATTCATTCATTCAAGGGTTATGCGCTAGAAATAAACTCATTACCTTCATAAGACTTTGGGAAGAATGCACACAAGAAGAAGCTAGGCTCATAACAAGAGAAGAAAATATGGGAGCAACTGAAGATCGAGCTCTCACAGTCCACACCATAAGAAATCACAACAAGAGAGAGGACCATCATCACTATAAGAGGGAGTACCATCATCACAACAAGATGGAGGATTGTCACCAAAGGAAAAGGAAACCCAAAAGAGATCCGGACAAAGATAAGTGTTTAATTGTCATTTCCTATACATCTACTTAAATTATATTCTTCATATGTGATTCCTAGATTTAGGAAATGTATTATGCATATTTGAGTGTTTACATTTATGAACAAGTATACTACTAACTTTCATGTGATGGGTAAGTATCATATGGTGTTGTACACCGTTCCATTTCTACTTATCTAGAATGAAATCTCTTTGCTGACATATTGGGAGTAGTGCACACTCTTGATAATGTTCTGGTAGAGATGAAACGAATCTAGAAAGTTACCATATATGATGAATGATGTAGCATTGTCTAAGATAGTTGCATGATTGTGTGACATATATCTTTATGCACTAGAATTTGTTGTTATTAAAATATGAAATGTTTCTAATCATGCAACTGAATTTGACTTGTAGGAAGGAGCGTATGCACTCACCTACAAAGAATAATGATGAGGCTTGTTATAAAGAATAAGTGATGATGGATCAATCATAACATTCATAGAAGATTCACTCCAACAAAATTAAGAGAAACCTGAAGATCCATGATGGAAGAAAGAACTTCAAAAGAATCATGATATGACCGAATCACAAAGAGTGATAGATCCACCTCAAAAAGTAAACACCCACAAGAGAATACCAGCTTGGACATGAGAGGTCATCCAATCTAAAGAAAAGGCATGGTGATCCAAACAGGAATTCCAGAGAAAGAAAGAGGGCTCATACACACTCCAGTTATGTGTCACTATTGTGTGACATAATTGATACAGATCCTTCCATCTATGAAGAAGCAACTGAGAATAAAAAATGAAAGGAGAATATGATCAAAGAGTACCAGTTAATCATGGAGAATGATGTGCATGATGTGGTTTTGAGACCTGAAGGAAGTTCGTAGTGTATTCCATGTGGATCTACAAGATCAAGCATGCATCGGATGGAAGCATCAGGAAATACAAAGCAAGGTTTCACTCAAAAAGAGGGAGTAGATTGTGGTGATATGTGCTCCAATGACCAGACACACTTCTCCAGTAAAGTGGAAGTATCGATCAGAGAACCACATGTGCATAGAAGGATTTGTATAGGATTATAAGGAACCCATGGGACAACACATACAATTGCTTCAATATCACCTAGAGTGATGGAGATCTTAACCTTTGTTACAAGGTTTAATATAGAATCCTACAAAGGACAAGAACCTCATAGATGGGTGCAAGAGGAACTTTCAACAAAGTTCAAGATAGAGGATATTGATATCCAATGGCCTTGAGAGATGACATGGATGGATACATAGAATATCAGTAGAAGAGGAGGAAACCTGTCACTCTAGTATAGAATATTCCAATACATAGAGTACAAAACATAGAGGGAGTGACTACAAAATATCTCAGAGTTCAAGAATCTTGACATGGTATGGAAGGATGGACAACTTTTTCATGAGCTTAGGCTTTAACAAGAGTAAAGCATATTCCAACCTTTACTACAAGGTTGAAGGAGGAAGACTAGTGATACTCTTGCTATATGATGACCTATTTCTTATGGGTGAGAATGAACTCATTACATATGCAAAGAGGAGGATTTCCACTGAGTTGATCGAGATAAAAGAACTAGGGATGATCCATTACTTCTTAGGCATGGAGGTGTGGCAAAGTACGGATGGGATCTTCCTTAGTTAAGAAAAGTATGTCGTGGAGATTTTGAAGAGATTCAAAATGGTGGACTGCAAGGCGATGGCCACACATATGGAATCAAACTTGATGTTACTATGTGATGCTTCATCAGACTCAGTTGATGCCATAATTTATTTTCAGATGATTGGTTCATTGATGTACTTGACGAACATAAGACCAAACATATGCTTTTCTATGAACACCCTGATCCAGTTCTTGGTGGATCCAAGACATGTTCAAATTATTTCTACAAAGCATGTATTGAGGTACTTGAAGGGTACAATTGTATATGGGCTCAAGTATGAAGTGAATAATAGGATTAATCCACATGGTTATGTTGATTCAGATTGGAAAAGCAACGCCACTGATAGGAATAGCACTTTAGGATTTTTCTTTAGTTTGGGATTTGGTATGATATCCTGGTTTAGCATGAAGCAGTCATGCATGGTGATTAGTACAACCAAAGTAGAGTATGTTGTAGCATGTTCGTCCAGCTGTGATGCATTATGGATTCAAAATCTATTGTTTGATTTGTTTGATCTCAAGTTAGAGGCGACTTACATATTTTGTGACAACCATATTTGCGTGAAGTTGTCAGAGAACCCGGTGTTCCATGGAAAGTCGAAGAATATTGAGATCAAGTATCACTATATCCAGTATATTGTGTAGAAAGGTGAAATGAATCTCCAGTACATGGTGATGGATGAGTAGATAGCTAATCCATTGAACAAGTCATTTTCCAGAGTGAAGTTTGAGTACTTCAGAGAGATACTTGGTGTCATCCACATTGAGGTCCCTAGAAATAGGGAGTGATGAGTTCTCACATGGTGGTAGATTCAGGTAGTACTTGGGACGTAATGTGTCCTGGCGTGATCCCATGCTAGAGATGATGAGAGACCAGAAGATGAAGATGCACTAAAGTGAGATCTCACATGGTAGGAGACACATGTAGTCCCTAGACATAATAAGTCCTGGAGTTCTCCCATGTTGGAGATGGTTCTTGCATGGTAGGAGATATAGGTAGTCCTTGGAAATAATAAGTCCTGGTGTGTTCCTATGCTAGAGATGGTTCTCACATGGTAGGCGATGCAGGTAGTCCTTGGACGTAATAATTCCTAGCATGCTCCCATGCTTGAGATGGTTCTCATGTGGTGGTAGACAAAGGTAGTCCTTGGGACATAATTAGTCTTGGCATGCTCCCATGTTGGAGATGATGAGATGCCCAATGGTAATGAAGACACTTGGTGTGCACCTAGGTGATTCTCGCATAGTGGTAGACACAGGTAGTCATTGAGATGTAATGCGCCCTGGCACGCTCCTATGTTGATAGAACATGGGATGACCATGGAGAGACCTAATACACTTGGTGTGATTCTAGGTGATTCTCGCGTATTGGTAGACGCAGGTAGTCCTTGGGATGTAATGTGTTCTAATGTGCTCTTGTGCTGGTAGAATGTAGGTGGTATGTTGGACACGAGGTGTGCATTTGGGATGCTCTCTGTGTGCGATGATGAGATGATATGGATGTGACGAGACCATGGTAGGAGACACATGTGATTGTAGTGGAAATGTAATGTATGGTCTTGGGTTGTACCTACACGATGGATTTCTCGTGGATATGGTGAAGATCTAGATGAGGGTTGAGCCTACATCCAACATGAAACAAGGTTGTATATGTAGAAACTTCCTATGAAAAATAGATCTGATAGATGTCGTTAATCAATGATCGACAAGATGAGGACTATAGAAGCAACAACGATGATGATCAAATGATGATGACTTGACCAGAAGTGTTGATGACTGTGAAGAGATAATACCTTCCTAGTTAAGAGGGAGTGTTGTTGTAAATGTAACTTCATAAGATATTTTGTTGTACCCCCATCATAGATGTTTCTCCTCCATTCAGGATGTAATTATTATGATTGGTCATTGAGGTAAACCCTCTGTTGTAAGCAGGGCCAATAGCCCCCAAGATAAAGAAAGTAAAATGTATTTTTGAGTTTTCCTAGGTAGGTCGGCCCCAAAGAGATAACCTGGTCGAACTAGTTATTTAAGTGTGTCACGCAACTCAATATTATAAATAGGGAGGTACCCTCCCTATTTTAACACTCACTCACTCTCAAGTTCGTATTAGGAGAGAGAAGAAAATTTTGCTAGAGGAGAAAGAGAGAGAGTTGCATAAGACTTCTTATTCTTGGGTTTTTTCATCTTGTGATATTGTATTATTGACATAACTATTTTGAGCAAGTTTGTGGGGTTTTCTCCTTTATGGTTTCCCCGAGGAAAATCTTCGTGTCTTGTGTATCTTGTTGTGCTTGTTATTCTTTCAGATAAATATCCTAATAAATTGGAATTAAAGTAGAAATACTAGCATTCAACACATAAGATGGGACAACAAGGAAAAATGCGTTGATAGAAAACTTTGTGATTAGTTGTGATTTCCTTATAACAACTTAACATTTCATAGTGGTTGTGATTTTTATATTTATTTATTGTCACTGGCCACCCTTGGATGTCTTGAAACAGGTGTTAACATACAAACAAGGGCCATCAAAATAGTCGATTGACATTGGATTAATCAAGGGTTGTGAGTATATGTTGGCATATCAAAAGTTAATTGTGGAATTTGTAAGTATATATGTTGTTTTACCTCTCTCATTTTATAATTAACAAAACAACAAATATCCTTTATATTAAATCTATGACATGTGACAGGGTATAAAAACTCACAGGAAACAAAGTATGGAGTGGAGCCAACATAAGACTTGCTGATATAAGGCATGATATTTTGGATTTGAAAGAATGTATATCATTCATGGCTCAATTCTTTCTATATTATGTTGATTTTCATTTTACATTCATGTATATTATCGATTTTAATTTTTATTATTCCCAATATTATTGTATATACATTCATGACACTTTATTTTTATGGTTGCATGTGAAAGATGAATAAGAGGAAAACAATTGAGACAATCAACAAAACATTCCTCCAAGTAACCCAAGTGATGCAAGTGGATCGAGCACTGCACTATGATATTTGAAAATCACTATTAATTTTAAAAATATAGAAAATTTACGGTGCACGTGTCATAACATATCGCATTTGTTCTTTGTTATAGTACATAAGCACCGGTGCGTTTAATCGTTAAATAAGCACCATCATGCAAAAATATATTTTATGTGCACAATCATATAAAATAATCAAGACTTGTTTGATACATATTTAAACATATACATTTAAGATATTTGTTTTGTAAAGTATTTTATGTCCTAAATATTTTATTGCGTAGGTGAATTCTACAACACAATATGGGTATGGGTGGAATGTATATATGAGGTAATGCTTATAAATATATAAATTATATGAATAAAATATTGAAGTCAACATCGAAAATAAAGTTATTGACACAAGTTTCTTAAATTTTATAATTTTGTATTAAAAGTTGTTTTCAATTTAATATGTTAATATTAACCACTTGCACATTCATGGACAAAGTGAAAGTAACACAAAATTTATATTTAAAATAATATACTAGATAACTTGGGCTATTAAATCTGTTTTTATTGTTAAAATAATATATTAGATAAAGAGTTTAACATTTTTTTGGGTTAATTTTGTTGAAAAATGTTTAATTTATTAAATATGTGTTAATTATTTGTAATAAGTTAGAAATCATTAATGAGGCTAGTCATTAACATACACAATACAATTTATAAATGAAACAATATTAACATCAAAATAATATGAAAATAAATAACATATATGAATGATAATATCAAAATCAAAATATATGTTAGATATGCATATCAAGTATGTTAAATATAGCATTTGAAATTAAAATAATTCATACATCTCAAATTTAATTTAAAAATAGAAAAAAAATTAATAATATAAGGCATTAACATACAATAAATCAAATAACATTAGCATCAACATGATATGGAAATACATGCTTTACATGAACTATAATATAAAAATCAATATATACGTCAAATATAATCTCAAATATGTCACATATGGCATCTTAAATTTAAATCAGTATCTACATCACAAATTTAATTGCGCCGAGAAGCGCTCTACAACCCACTATGAGGGAGATCTTGTAACGTTTGTCGATATTATATTGTAATGTTTGTTACTAACAAAATAATAAAAAATAAATTTTAATTATCCTCCAAAATAAATGTCGGCCACAAAAACAACCTAATATGGGGGGAGATGTTGTAATGTTCCTACCTAACAAAACAATAAAAAATTAAAAATTTAATTATCCGTAAAAAAAATGTCGGTCATAAAAACAATACAATATGGGGGAGATGTTGTAATGTTCCTACCTAACAAATAATAAAAAATAAAAGAATTGAATTATCCCCAAAAGAAATGTTGGCCTTGTCCTAAACAACCCATGGTTTTATTGTACATGGTTTAGGAGGGCCTTGCAAATGGTTTTAAAACCATGTGCAAGGCCTCCTAAACAACCCATGTTTTAGGAGGGTCTTGCAAATGATTTTAAGAACATGTGTAGGGCCTCCTAAACAACCCATGGTTTTAGGAGGTCCTTGCACATGGTTTAAAAACCATGTATGGGGGAGATGTTCTGATGTTCGTTCCTAACAAAATAAACAATAATAAAAAATATTATATGTCGGCCTTAAATAATATTAAATATTAATAATAAAAATATTATATGTCGACCATAAATAATATTTTATATGTGTGTGTGTGTGTGTGTGTGTGTGTTGACCTTAAATAAAAAGATGTGTATTTTGGTTTGAATTAAATCAATAGCTCCTTGAGTGCAATACTTAATAAGAGGTTTGAACCTAGAGAGATTTGATCCCTCTTGGTGCTTGATAGAGCCTAGAATTTGGATCTATGCTGGTATAAAAACAAAGAAAGCATTAGTAATATAAATAATTAACATACACACATTGTATTTTATAAATAAAACAATATCGACATCAACATGATATCAAAATGTATAATAAGTATGAACGATAACATCAAAATTGTGGAAATTAAGGCTAGCAATAGATTAATTTTACTCACAACAATTATCAATTGATCATGCAAAATTGTTCACAAAAGAGACTGAAAATGGAGCTGTAACACTAAACTGTATTATGTAAGTGTACAACAGCCAACCCTGTAATAACATAGGCTGCTGAATAAATAGAATACATCAGGAAATTGAATGCATGAGGAAGCATCCAAATCTAGCATAAAGCAGGCTTACCAAAAATAAGCAAATCCCCCATAGGTGTAAAAAGCTGATCTCAAATCTGTCATGGAGCTCACGAATTGGCAAGGGCACATGGGCAAGCTAATGAGTGATGAAATGGCAGCTCATACATGCTTTTGCATGGAGAAAAGAGTGGAGGATGAAGAGGACAAAAAACTAGTTCACCTCACCTAGTGTAGCTTTCCTATGTGCCTTAAAACACTGAAAAAGCAGGCAATAAAGCAGAAAAAGCAGATAGGTGCCTAGGAGGCCAGGAATAAATCAGATTTGATTCCTAAGGCTTTCCCAAGTGCTACATGAGTCAAATATGGCAAGTTTGACCTCTATGGATAGGCAATT
>LPNX010080579.1:426408-479224 GCA_001517045.1 Pseudotsuga menziesii
ATTGGGGTGGAAAGAACAAGTGGGGTTCTATTGAATCATGATGGAAATTTAGAAATATCCTTCTCTTGGGGCATAGGTGTGTCTTCCAACAACTAGGGATATAAACCTATGCTTTATACTTGTGATTAGAATTTATTAAATACCTTCATATTGAGCAAGTGCTAATATTTAATGGCTCATTCAAGGAATGTACCTCGCAAAGTATGATCTTTGAAAGGAAAAAGTGGACTCTTCGGAGTCTTGTTGAGGTTCATTTCTTCCATAATCGAATATTTAGCCATTTTGAAGCACATCGATTCACAAATATGGCTATGTTTCTTGATAAGGTGTCCTGATTAAATATAGGGACTTCCTCAATCGATTATGGCTCCTTGATATGTGGTATGATTAACAATGTTGCCTAAAAAACTAGCACTCTTCCATGATTGAAGATAAGTGGACCCAACTTAGGTATGTGGACCCAAATAAGGTATGTGGGCTAGTTGAAATATGTGTACTCAGTGCTATGATTAATAACTCTTCAAGAAAGTACACCCACTGTCACCTTGATGTAACCTCTTTCCTCTATCGAAATAGATATGACACACTGTAGAAATCTAGAGGGTATCAACTGACTCCAACTGTGGGACATGCACTTCTCCTAGAAGTGCGTGAGAACCTTCAAATATTTTAGGACCTATAAACCAACACACACTTCAAATAACAAATTCATTAAATGCATAAGAGGAAAACACTTTTGTCTTTCCTTGTTCAAATCAAAATGAAATACAGTAAATAACAAGTGCAATGCATGGGTAAAATTAAATGACGAAATCAAATTCTTATGCAATAGATCCACCTTTTTATATTATTCATGCTAAGGATTCTTGATTTGTATTTGAAGATAATCCATGACCAAATAACACCAATTATTAACTAAGTATAATTCATTACCTTCATCATAATGTAGATGTAATGATAGAAGAGATCATGGACCTAGAAGCCTTCAAATTCTTGTGACAGAAACTAATTTTATCACAAGTCATTTTTATTCATGCTTGGACTAGGCTCAAGTACAAAATACCTTGATCATACTCCTATCTTCCAAAATCACTTTGTTGCCCCTATTTACTTTTAAAACCAACAAGGAGATCTGCATAGTGGTTTTGAAAAAAATATGCCTTATTGTTCATAAACCTATGTATATGCTCATCGTCATCAAACACCTACCAGTGTCCCGTATTATTAGGCAGGTATGGTATAAACACTATTTTCATCTTCCTTAATTTTACAGGGCCTTCATATGGAGACAAGTTGGAAGAAAAAATGCTAATGCATTTTCCTGTTGGTTCTGAGCTTTGAGAACCACTTTTAAAGATAAAGTAATCAAATATTCCATGGCTAGGAGTACTACATCCGTGTACCTTCTCAACCTTCCATTTTTCAAGTGAAATGTTCTTTTACTTGCGTGACAATAAAGTTAGAGTCTCCAATAATGTTTAACAATTTAATATCACAATCTCTAGCTAACTAAAATCCATGGAAAGGAGAATCATATTTAACCATATCGTTATTACCATCAAATTCCAAACGAAAATAAAAAATGAGAAGATGACCATATCAGGAACTTAATACGATAAATGCACCCATACATGATTAGGATTTGTCACCATTGAAGTTCATCGTCCAAAACTTACTTGTAGCTTCTTGTTTTCCAAAACTCACATTAGTTCCTAAGAAGCATGGTTGAGAATGTTGGTAGAAATAAATCATATGAGAATGTGGCTCAACTGCTCAACATCAAAAACATATGTCCCCATATGTATCCCTTCATTATTATCAATCAGGAGAAAGCATGATTGGACTGTATCTTAAGAAATATCATTTGATATTGGTATTCCATGTTCTTCACGATTATCACTTTCATCATGGAATAATCATAAGTGGGATCCCCTAGAAATTTCCAAGAATACACACCCATATCATGATTATAAGGATAGTGTGCACTGTCACATCCATGGTGATCATCCTACCTAGCAAAAATATCCCCATAACGTTCCTCCTCAAGAGAACGAAGAGACACATCCATCATGTATTCATGATTATTTTTAATAGAGGATATATTTTCAATAGATTCTTCATTTTGTTCTAAATCTGCATAAAAAAAACTATCCCTCACTTATCCAAACTAACACCCTCTTTACTTTTGCATGGCACGAAAAAATAACAGGCATCTACCTTGGAACATGTGTGCCCTAAGTGCTCAATAATAATACGCATGTCCCTAGAAGAATAATACATGGGGAGGTCAAGAAAGCTCCAATAATCGTCATTTTCTTCATCATAGACTGAAATGTTTCCATTTTATCCAATTAGGGATTGCTGATCTTTATATGTTTCCTCTTCAAAATATTTATATTTTCCTTCATTAAGGGCATTCTAAACTTCACATCATGGAGCACCTTCATATTTATTTTCAAAATTACTTGTATCACATGAATCAATATGCCATCGTCTTTAACTTCCTCAATAAAATATTGAACGAAACACTCTTCAATAACGGCTTCTTCATGAGAGTTTTCTATGGCTTAATCTTTGTCACTATATTCACCTTTAGGGGTTTTCTCTTTTACAATGCATGTTTTTTTCCTTGAGGAGGTGTAATCATGCATTTGATAAGTTTTTCATCAAGATTAGGAACCCATTCGTGGACAAATGTCTTGACTAAATGTATAAGTTAAGGTATCCCTTTTTACGAATTTCATCATACCAATCCATCACATCTTCACATCTTCGTTATAGCACAAATAAAGAGACATTATGAACAACTTCATTTTAACATCCGCGTGCACCACATCCAATACTAAAATAAATCCCTTGAATAACATAATATTAGTTGCAACTATACTCTCACATTCACAAAATGTTTGGATGGATTCCTTCCAATCATTATTATCAAATTGATTTGGATATCTCGTGATACCCATGAAATCCAATGGATCAAACCAAGTAATACATGATTGATTCTTAAGAAAAGCCATATTACTTTTTCTATTTATTCCAAAAAAGTGTGGAGTATCTAGAATGAGATTTTTTTCTTAACTGACAAATGTGCTCACCCCTTGACCTGGAAATGTGATCAAAAGCCAAGGGATCTGCATTGCAATGTACTTATTTGTTGTTTTTTCTTCAGTGGAGTTTCCATGTAATACATGCCACGTTAGTAAATAATAATCATATTACGAAAGTATTAGACAAAAAACCACCTAGATTATGGTCGTCCAAATTTTTGACATGAGTCGTTGGAATCAACTAACAAGTTGCTTGGCTCCTTGATAAATGGCGCCAAAATTTTTTATAGCGTTGTCGATCTCATGAAATGCTTTGTAATAAATATGTCATTTATGCCAAGGAGATCGATATTTGACCTGAAAATTTCCCAAATTTTTATGCAAAAATATTTAAAATTTCCTCAACAACAACGATAAAAATTTTTACCTCAAAAACGGTCACTCTTCCACGAACGAAGATAAGTGGACCCAATTCAAGTATGTGGAGATAAGTAAGGTTTTCATACCCATTCGAAATATGTGGAACCAAATTTATGATCAGAAACTCTTTAAGGAAGTGCACCCAATGTCACCTAAATATGACTTGCTTCTTAGGCCATGAGAGGCTCCCCGAAACACAATAACGATAGACCTGTAATAGACAATAAAAACCACTTCTATGCCTACAACACCATTTGATTGTTAGTAGAACAATGCCTAATGGAGTGAAAAAAGATATAAAGGATAAAAAATTTGACTTGGAAGGTTAGGATCATAATGAATATGTAACTTACTGCTGCAATTTTCTGCATTAAATACAAGAAATACAAAACTGGAGATAGAGTCTCAAGCCAACTGTCACAATTGTGTGAAATTGATCTTCCAACAATCAACAAGGAGGGGAACACATATCCCCCCTAGGTAACACTTTTTTTGGTGGATGGAATATATAATTCAACATTGTTTTACACTGTGGTCTGCAACTTACTGCAATCAAAGCAAATCAGAAAATTCCTTGGCCTCATATCCCCGGAAGGTCCTCTCGTGTGACCTAGAATTTGACCCAAACTTCCTCAAAATCCTAGGGTTTTATTTTCCTTTGATACAGGATTGCAAGTAATATCAATAATAATACCTCAAACAACCCCTTAGGGTTTTCGTCACCTATCCCTGGGATGATGACACCTCCTTTAGAGCACTTTTAACACATAAAGTTGAGATTTTTGCAATAAAGTTTTCAACTTTTTTAGATTTTTTTAATATATTTTTATCTAGATTTGAAATTTATTGATGCAATTGAATACATCATAAAATCACAATTAAATTAATATATGGCACAAAATAAACATTTTTTGTATTTTTGCAAAAATATGCAATTTTAGGGTTTTCACAATATATGATTTTTTGGTATATTTTTAACAATATACAATATAGAAATTTGATTTAAAGATTTCAAGTGAAGATAATAGAAATAAACACTTAAATATTTTATCGTCAAGGCCACTGAGGAACATGGTCAGCGTTCCTCTCAATAATTGACAACCATATTTTGCTGAATTAGGGCAAAACCAAGAAAACCTAGGTTGTGTTGGTCTTGACCTAATTTGGGGAAAAAGAGGTGTCAAAGGAATAACAAGAGAGACCCTCTAGATATGGGTGTATCACTTATAAGGAATAACGTTTATTCGTAAATAATTGACAACCAAATTTTGATGAATTAGGGAAAAACCAAGAAAACCTAGGTTGTGTTGGTCTTGACCTAATTTGGGGAAAAAGAGGTGTCAAAGGAATAACAAGAGAGACCCTCCAGATATGGGTGTATCACTTATAAGGAATAATGTTTATTCATTAAAAATAATAATTTAATCTTACCTTGGATGTCTCCAACAGTGTAAGAGAAAGAGAACTCGAGATCTTACCACAAACAAAGAAAAAGGGAGAAAAGAGAAACCTCCTAAGAATTACTTTCCTAAAAAAATACTTGGAAGATTAAGTATCAACCTTAAACACTAAGAAAATGCCACATTGAAGCTTCAAGAGTGCCAATAAGAGAGTGCACACCACTATCCCAAGTAGACAAGAAGAAATAAGAAAGTAAATGTATTTGATCCCATGATCTTGACTTAAAACGAGGAGGAGTTCCATTATTTATATGTGACTTGGGCCAACTTAACCTCCTTTAAAACAAACCAACGTAGCATGTGTTAAATGTACAACATCAAGAGTCATTCTCTAGGATACTTGTGTTGTATCAAGTCTAGGAACTTGTGTTGTAATAAGGTAAGGGACTTGTGTTGTATCAGTCAAGAATTTATGTTGTATTACATTAAGAAAACTTGTGTTGTATCAAATTAGGACATTTTGTTGTATCAAGTCCTATTCATGAAAGATGAATGTATTGTGATCTTGTGTTGTATCAATATCAGAATTTCTGAAATTATGATTCACCTCAAGATCTAGAATCTAAGAGAATCCTCACAACAAAATAATTTGATAATACATGAAGAAAATGGTGTAAAAGAGAAAAATTAACACATAGGGATGGTTCCAATAACCGAGTTTTATATTACACTACAACATGTAAATACATATGGAATATGATTATATTACAATAGGAGAAAATCATTAGCCTTTGGAGGAAAATTTGTGGCATACATGTGGCAGGCTTAGATTGGACCTCAAACCCCCCTATGTGGACCAATAAGCTCCCAAACCACCTCAAATGTTCACGAATGGCCGTGTGAACATTGGAGAAGCATGCTTGGTCATAAATAAGGGTTAGGTAGGCACGCTGGAGTGCATGGGTGAGTGGGAGTGGCTCTAGGAAGTCATAAATGGTCCAAAATAACCAAAAACACTCAAAAACAATGTATGGGCGCCTCTGGTCAAACCGAATCCATGATTTAAGGAGTGGGAGTGCCCCAAGGGATAAAAATGTCATTAGTGAGGGTTCTCATTCTCCTAGTTTAACAAAATGTGGGCATTGGGTGCAATTAATGGTCCAAAACCCCCAATAACCTTAGGAAGCCATCATAACCAATGTTTGAACTATGCAAAATAGGTGAAAATGAATAATAATATGGTACTAGGTGGTATGATGTTCTAACACCCCCCATTAATCCTAAATTAATGTAATCACATCAAAATTTGAGGCCTTGGCAACTAAGGCTCAAGTGACCTCTTACAAAAAATTATTTGTCCATATAACCAAGGTAAGAAGGAAAACCACATGGGAATAAAACCTCCCCTCTAAAATGGACATGGAGAAAAATATGAAATTGAATATAAGTCATCACCATGTGTCACCCACTCTAAGGATATATATAATATAGTTGAATTTCTTCTCTGCGAAGCTCTTGGCAAAGATGTCAGCAGTTTTCTCTGCAAATGGGCAATACTGCAATGATATCACCTGCTCTTGCACCAAGATCCTGATGTAGTGCATGTGAATATCAATGTGCTTGGTCCTATGCCTATGTACTGGATATTTTGATATCTTGATTTCACTTTTATTTTCACACCAAATGATAGTGGGTGAATCAAATGAAAAACCAAGTTCTCCAAGAATGCCTTGCAACCACACACACAGTGTAGTTGCATTCATTGCTCCTTTATACTCGTCCTCAGCTGATTAAAGGGAAATAGTGTGTTGTTTCTTAATTTATCAGCATATGGGACCGTGTGAAATCATGAATACATAACCTGAAGTGGAATTTATTTCAGTGGAATCTCCATCCCAATCTCAATCAGTAAATCCAACTAATTCTAGTGGAGAACTAGCAACATGGTGTATCTCGAAGTGTCTATCTCCTTGCACATAATGCAAGATCCTTTTGGAATCCTTCCAATGGATATCATGAGGATCATGCATATACTTTTCAATAGAACCTACTGCATAATCCAAATCATCCCAAGAGTGTGTGAGATACAATAAGCTCCCAACTAGTTGCCTATACAACGAGTTGTCCACCAATGGAGATGAACCAAAATCACCTAGTTTTACTACTGAAAGAAAGGGAAACTTAATTTATTTACATTCAGAAATTTTGAAATTTAATAACAGTTATGAAGAATACTTAGATTGGATGACCTTAGTACCTGCATCAGATTGCTCAATCTCCAATCCAGGACATTGTTTCAACTATCCTAGGCCAGTCATAGAAAATGCATTGTGCAATGAAGACTTAATTGAACAAATATCAGCAATGAAAATTCCTCTAATCAAAGTATCATCAACATACAATACTATGATCTGAATAGATTCATGTAAAATTTTCAAATACACATTAGGATCATATTTTCATCTTTCAAATCCTTGCGAGAGAATAAAGTTGACCATCTTGGCATACCAAGCCCTCGGGGATTGCTTGAGGCCATAGACAGACTTCTTCAACCTGCAAACAAGTGAATGATCATGAATGAAACCTTCATGATTCTACATAAAAATATCCTCATGGAGGTCACCATGAATAAAATCACTATTCACATCCATATGGTGCACCTTCCATCGCTTAGATGCGATAATGGCCAAAACTAGTCTAATTGAGTCCATCTTTGCAACCAGTGCAAATGTCTTTGTATAGTCCACTCCATGGACTTGAGAGAAGCCTTTGGAAACCAATATAGAATTATACTTCACATATTAACCATCAACAACCATCTTGGTCCTATAAACCCACTTACATTGGACTAGTTTCCTCTTAGAAGGTAGAGAAACCAACTCCCAAGTTTCATTGTCTTGCAAAGACTTAAACTCTTCTTGCATGGTTTTTTCCATATTGGATCATGTGATGCTTCTTCATATGACTATGGATCAGATGTGTTATAGACCTTTGAAATGTGTATGTGCCTAGATCATCTCAATTTCTAAAACTCTCTATGCGTAATTTGAAGACACTAGTCAAAGACATGATTTTATCTTACTGAGACACCCAATTTCAAAAAACAATCATCCAAAATGGAGTTCATGAAGTGAAGTTATCGTTGAATTAAGATGTTGTTTTTAGGATTTTTGTGGTGATGGTTATGCATATTACAAAACTAATATATTTTGATAAAGTGACCAAATTTCCATCAAACCAGCCTCACTAGATGAAAAATGACTGGGCCATTCTATGATTGTTGTCATAATAGAGATTTCAAGAAATATTGAGGCAATTATGCTCATTTTAAATCTGTTGTCTCAAAAGTAAGTGGTTTTCTTTGAAACCCTAGTTCTATTTTTGGAGTCATAATACGCAAGGTGTCATTTATAGGAAAATTTGTTGATATTAGAAATAAAGAGTACATAAGTGAGCAAAATTTATGGTGGAAGGGGAATTGGAGATCTATGTTACCCTATGGTTTAAAAGATTATGTTGCAAAATGGTGTTATTTGCTTAACCATGACAATATTAACACACCATCTACTTAACCGTGATAATATTAAGGCACCATTTACTTAACCATGACAATATTAAGGCATTATAAAATGGCATTACTTTAAGACAAGTGGTCTATTCATAAGCTACATATTGAGAAAGCACTAAGTGTTTGTTTTTATATAACAACATATTACAAGTTCAGGGATGTATTCAACAAAAGAAGGTCATTTTTTCTATAAACCCAAGTAGAAAATATAACTATATCCATGTTTTTTTTTACTAGGGGAATCAACAACTGGGGCTAGGTTGGTACTCGTGTAACACGTGGTCTAGTGATCCATTCATGCTACCACTATACCCCTAGGTTCCCCACAACCTCCCACAGGACATGGGACACGAGTAAACACGGGTGGGATTTGATCTCGTGACCTCCTTTACAACAAGTGACTTCATATCAAGCAATTCCAATGAGCCACACTCGTTCGGGCTATAACTATATCCATGTTGATTTCACAAAAAAGTCACAATTTCCCGGAAACCATATTCACAACACACATCTTGAAGATGAAAATGTTCAAATTTGTAAATATTTAAAGACTACCATGGATAAATATGTGTTGCTTTCAATATGGATGACATGGAGACTTTTTTGGGATATTATTGGATGGACTCAGTTGATGCCATTAATATTAATGCAAAAACAAGTTTATGAAGACTTGGTATAAGAAACATAAAATTACATTGTAAGATATTTCTATTACTAAACAAGAAGGACCCAAGAAGGCTCATAAAGAAGTCCTTGTTTGGAAAATAATTAAAACATATGATGAAGAGTTTGATGTTGAACATAAAGAAGAATAAACTACAAATGAACATGAATAAAAAATACATCAAGGACATAAAAAGGAAGAAGAAGTTAAGGAACTGAATTACAACCAAGAACAATAGGGTCAAGAGTCAAATAAAGAAGAACCAATAGCTAAGGTTGTAGTCTATTGGAAACCACACCACCATGAGAAACAACGATCATCAAGGAAAGGTTGTGAGAATCAATGAACATGGAACCAAAAAGGAAACCAATATAGAGGCACATGGAAGACTAAAACCAATGCATGGAGATATCTTAATATCACAATGACAACAAGGAACCAAATGAGCAACCAGAATCAAGATCGGTGTGGAAAGGAATTAGTTGGACCTCATGTTCACATTTCACTAGGATGGATGGATGCTCATGATTAGTACCAATTGGTTGCATTCCTTAATAGATCATATTATATGGTTTCCTCCCTTGTTTAAAGGACGATACATGTGAAGGGGGGTGGAATGTAATGTACCTAGGGATGTACCCAAAGAGATAATGCCATGTAATGAAGACATAGGCTCAGTTGGTAGTTTGTGGGTAATAAATATAACCGATAGGTAGTTAAAATAAATAATATAATAGTAAGGGGCATTTGGCCTATATCCCATAGGAATACTCATGAGAAAGTATAAATATACATGAGCATCATTGTATGAGATGTGTTGGATTAATTTCACTATAGAAAGCATGGAATGTGGAGTGATTCCTTCCTTGAGTAGTTGGTGGCGTTAACAAATATTAAAGGTTATCTCTACATTCTTTGTTGTTTATGGTGTGAATGTATCTCAGTATTTTTGAAGTTTAATGGTTCTATATCATTTTGTGATTAAATTTATGGGTTAAGGATAACTACACAATGAATCTTGTAAAAATGATATCTTTCAAAAACTACACAATTATGAGTTGGATGGTCAACTCTTATTTATATCGAGTGTTGAAATCATCCAGGTAGGATTCAACAATGTGTTTTATGTTGTTGAAGGCATAATACATATGCCACTAAGAAGTGTCTCTGAAATTTTTAATGGCATACTAAAATTTCCTACAAGAAAAGTTCCCAGAAAATAAAGGAGGATTTATGTTGATCCTTTGAGCGACTATATCTAATTCTAGTTAGAAAAAACATCCATTAATGAGAATATTTCATTTCTAATGCACTCATCAATAACGTGGTCAATGAACAATGTGGGGTAATGATTCTTCAAACAAACTTTGTTTAGATTGCAGAAGTTAATGCAAACATTAAATGTCCCTTTATTTGTATACACATGAACGAGATTCAATACCTATCCACTGAGAGGGACAAGATAGATAAATAGACCTCTTAAGAGCTTTTATTTTGTTGCCTTGATGGTAGTTTCTTTATGAGGATTTATCTATCTTAGATTCTATTAAATAGGATTCACATTCTTGTAAGTTTTTATTTTGTGTTTGACAATATAGGGGTCAATATATGGAATTTCCTCATACATCCAAGAAAAAAACATTGTACAACTCTTCGTAAAAGACAATGTAAATTTAACTTCTTCAAGAGAACAATATATTGTGATCATAATGTTTTCCATAATTTCAGGTTTCTTAGAGATATAAATTAGAATGGTTTTTGAAAAAAATTCCATATTCCCCTCCAAATATACCACATTTGATGAGAGGAATCTCTTATGCCAATTAAAATATCACAAAGTAGTTAAAATTTTCTCTTTAGATAAGTACTTAACTTGGGGAGAAAGTATATGATTGATGATGCATATCTTCACAAGGTATATTTGAACAAGTCATCCCTTCAATGATAGCTTCTTTAGAAGGTAATACTATATCCAATAAATCTCACAAAGCAATAGAAATGAAGTCCCAAATGGGAGACATGAATTGATCATATTCCTATAGAGGTGGAGTGACTTGACCAATGTCTACAATGCTCGACTAAATAACCTGATAGAAAATATTAGTTGTAAACAATGGTGTAGATGGTACAATGCATCCATATTCATCCACTAAAGGAGACAAATATAACATAATCCCAGGATTATTTTTCAAATATGATGTTTTAAATGAGTTCAAAGACCATGCCTCAATATTCCTATTTGAATAAGAATTTGAAGAGGTATCCCTGGAACCTATGGAAACCAACCAGATCGTATATATTGGATTAGAGTAAATATAGGCCATGAGTGGAGGAAGATCTAAAGTTACCATTAAAGTATAGTACAATCCAACACCCATATTCTCATGTTCCCCCTTGGAATTATATACCAATGGGACATTGGATCTCATGGAAATATCTAGATCATACCTACAATATAAAAACTCATCAATGGCGATAATATATCCCTAATGAGGGAAGTGAGTAAGTCAAATGATCAATGATATTGTAGTTGTCATAAAATACATCCAACTACATCCCAAGAGTAGGTTATAATATAATGGAGTGTTGACAATCTCAACCTCCATTGAGATGGTCCCCCGCCCAGTTGAACCAAGAAAGAGGGAATAATTCCATGAGGTCTAAAGAAAAACCATAAAAAATCATTAACACGGTATGCAATATAACAATCTATGGATAACCTAAGGATAACCAACATGATAACAACCTAACACATGTAGAGGCTCCTTCATAAACAATTATCATAAAGATGTTAGTTCCACATGATGAGACTTGAGTCTGAAACACAACATGATGATGGAGACATAGATTTAAGTTTTCCTTATCAAAGGTTTTTAAATGTGCATAGTACTAATCTAAACCACTAATGGCAGACAATAATAAATTTCGTTGTTAATGGAAACTTTAGAGAAATTCTAAGGCTAACATAACAAATAGAGCTTGGGATAAATCTTTAATAATGCTATATTTTTGGGAAGATAAAATGTTAATATTATGTGAATACCTTCTCAATACACCCTTGGGAGGGTGAGGCATCACATCATCTAGAGAAGGGAAGGTAGTTTCAACATAGATGCTTCCCTATCCTTTGATCCAAATTCCAAAGCATCATAATTAGAAGTCCTAGTCTAAAAAATAATTTCTTGCTCACACACATATACCTTTGTCTTCAATATATCACCCCATTGAGGAGGGTGCCCTTGGTTTCTACCTTGTAGAGGTACATGGTTATTTGAAATCCAACAACTAGTGGCTCCAAGGAGAAAAAGAATTGGTGAGAACAATTGGATGTTGTGGTGCTTTCCATTATGCTAATAAGTGTTGAGCTTTGTCCATTTTAGGGAATTGATGAGTAAGATGGTCATATTGACATAAATTATGAGGAAATTTGACCTTCTTCTTCTCTTTTTTGGCTCCACCAGCATTGTTATTATTATTATTGTTTCCAAAACCTTTCTTGGATTTTTTTTCTTTCCTTTATTCTTCCCTCGAGTTTGTTGGATCCCTTTATAGTTAGAAGTACATGCATTGAAAGGACATCAAAGTTTTGCATAGGGCTTGAGATGTTAGTATTATTTTGAGCACAAGCAAGTGTATTTAAATAGAAAGAATGGGTCCCATTCGATTTGAGACCAAACTAGTTGTGGAATTTTCAACAAAACCAATCACATCATTCATGTGTGCTCGGTTTAATTTGGTCCAAGTTGGGTTGGTTTAAATATCACAAAGAACCATTTTTTGGGAATACAACAAATAATTCTATTAGGATTTAGTGATAGCTTAATATCCAGTAGTTATCCTAGATAGGGACATAGCCATGGCAATGTATTGCAATAACAACTGTGTATCCTAGTCAACTATAAATTCATTAGGGATTTGGGATTTGTTCAAATGATGTCTTCCCTCCATTCATGAATATGGCTAGAAATGTGGGTGGAGGTGTCCTATTGAAATTATGTCAAAGGATTAGTCCTGTTAGATTTTTTAACATTAAGATAGCATTATATTAGGATATTTAACTGAGAGAATAACAAGCATAGCAATCAAACACAAGAGACAATGAACACAGTGTTTTTCCTAGGGGAAACCATAAATGGATAACACCACGTAACTTCCTCAAAGATAGAATCGACACCAAAAGTAAGACCCCAAAACAGTAAGATGATCTCCCGACAGCAGTAGCCTCTTTCTTCCTAGCCCCAGTGCCTTCCTCTTCCTCATCTATGTGCTACAACTGAGTGTGAGTGAGTGTGTGATAAATAGAGAGGCTCACTCTCTATTTATACTAATTCCCAACTTGACAATAACCTACTAGGGCCGACTTCTCTAGGAGAGTCTAATAACCCTAGTGCCCCAGAACTGCGGGGACTTTAACCCTTGATCAATAGGAGGGTTACCCATAATGACTTGACATGACTTGTTTACATTATAGAACCTCCCGATAGGAACATCGAGGCATGACATGACTCAAGTACATTATAGACACATCCCAGAATAAACATCGGGGTACAATACATAAGAAATACAAGTGAATACATTCTGAAGTTACAATTACATTAACACTCCCTATTAACTAGGAAGGTATTATCTTGACACAATTTATTAGCACAAGTCTTCTTCTCTGTATCATCTGTGTCATCATCGAGTCCTCATCATCTTCAAGTCATCTTCATCTTCAATTCATCTTCATCTTCAAGTCATCTTCATCATCGGATCTGGATTATCACTAGATCTGGATCATCACTGGAATATCATCACTGGATCTGGAGCATCACTTGATCTGGATCATCATTGGAACATCATCACTAGATCTAGATCATCACTCTATCTGTTTCATCACTAGATCTGGATCATCACTCTATCTGGATCATCACCAGTACATCATCACTAGATCTGGATCATCACTGCTAGATCATCACGTGTGTTATCTCATGATTCTTCTCATCACAGGAAGTTCTACAAAGCTAGCCCTTTTTCATGTTGGTTGTAGGCCTAGCCTCCATGTAGGTCTTCTTCAACGCTTATATCTGACCCTAAGTCAAAATGGCACACCCAGTACTTACATCTGGCCATGAGAGGAACACATCCAACACCATGTCAGAAAGGCATGCCCAACACTCACATCTGACCATGATAGGAACCAATCCAGTCATGTCAGAATGGCCCAGCACTTACATTCACCAACATTATAGGACAAACCTACTATCATCTATGAAAAGGCATAGCACTCACATTCACCAGCATGATAGGACACACCTACTATCATCTGTGAAAAGGCTAAGCACTTACAACCACCAGCATGATAGGACACAACTACTATCATCTATGGAAAGGCACATCACTCACATCCACTAGCATGGTAGGACACACCTACTACCATCTATGGAAAGGCATGGCACTTACAATCACCAGCATGGTAGGACACACCTACTACCATCTGTGAAAAGGTGCAGCACTCACATCCACCAGCATGATAGGACACACCTACTATCATCTGTGGAAAGGCCAACACTCACATACACCAGCATGATAGGACACACCTACTATCATTTGTGGAAAGGCTCTGCACTTACATTTGATCATGTGGGAACCAATCCCACAGTCATATCAGAATGGCTCTCAGTCCCAGACTGAGGATTCTTGGTAACTGACCAGGTGCCTCCATTCAAAGAATGGCAATAGCCCTTATATCTGATCAAGTGGGAACACATCCCTCAATCACATTAGAATGGCCATGCACTCATATCTGGTCATGTGAGAACACATCTCACAGTCATATCAGAATGGCCCTCAATCCCAGACTGAGTTTTCCTGGTAACTGACCAGGTACCTCCATTCAAAGAATGGAAATAGCCCTTATATGTAATCATGTAGGAACCAATCCTATAGTCACATCAGAATGGATTGGCACTCACATCTAACATGGAAGGAACCAATCCTCTCACCATGACAGAATGGCTCAGCCCTTACGTCTGACCATGGAAGGAACCAATCCTCTCACCATGTCAGAATGGCTCATGGACTCATCACTTCCCCTTGGAAGGAACCTCAATCTAGAGAACACCAAGCTTCTCCCTGAAGTACTCAAACTTCACTCTGGCTAATGGCTTCGTCAACACATCAGCTATCTGTTCGTCCATCACAACATACTGGAGCTTCACTGCTCCTCTCTGTACCATATCCCTGGTATAGTGATATTTGATCTCTATATTCTTTGACTTGTCATGGAACATCGGGTTCTCTGAGAACTTCACACAACTCTAGTTGTCGCAATATATACAAGTAACATCCAACTGGAGATCAAATAAATCAGATAGTAGCTTCCTTAGCCATACTGCCTCACAACTAGTGAAACAAGCTATGACATACTCTGCTTCAGCTGTACTCAGTTGTACACAAGACTGCTTCCTGCTAAACCAAGAGATCACACCTGATCCCATACTTGAAGCAACACCCTGAAGTGCTCTTCATATCGATGGCATTTCCTGCCCAATCTGAATCAACAGAACCCTCCAGGTTAATCTTATGATTCACCTCATACTTGATCCCATAATCAACTGTACCCCTCAGGTACCTCAGAATATGCTTTGCAGCAATCAAGTGAACATGTCTCGGATCTATCAGGAACTGACTTAATGTGTTCACAACAAAGCAAATATCTGGTCTCGTGTTTTTCAAGTACATCAGGGACCCAATCATTTGACGATACATCATAGCATCAACCTCTTCTTATGAAGCATCACTCAATAGCTTCAGGTTCGATGCCATAGGTGTGGTCATGGCCTTGCAGTCCATCATCCCAAACCTCTTTAGGATCTCTACTGCATACTTTCCTTGTCTGAGAGAGATTCCACCCACATTCTGCCACACCTCCATGTCTAGAAAATAATGCATCATACCCCCAAGTCTTTCATTTCAAACTCTGCAGCAAGCTTCTTCTTCGTATCAGTAATCAACCCATCCATACCTATTATAAACAGATCATCTACATACAGGAGGAGTATCACTGGGTTCCCATCTTAAACCTTGTCGTAAAGGTTGGAATCCACTTTACTCTTGGTAAAGCCCAAACTGGATAGAAAGCTGTCAATTCTGCCGTACCATGTCCTGGGTGCCTGTTTCAAACCGTACAGGGCTTTCTTCAATCTACACACATGAGACTCCCTATCACGTGTCTCAAAACCGAGTTGCTGCTCCACATACACTTCTTCTTCCACTACACCATTCAATAAAGCAGTCTTGACATCCATTTGGTGTATCTTCCATTTTGATCACTGCAGCTAGAGCAAGTACTGATCTGATGGAAGTGTATCTGGCTACAGGTGCAAAAGTTTCTTCATAATCTATTCCTTCTTTCTGGGAGAAGCCACGAGCAACAAATCTTGCTTTATAGTTTTCTATGCTACCATCTACGGCATGCTTGATCATGTAGATCCATTTGGAAGTTACAATCGACTTCCCTTCTAGTCTTGGGACAACATCCCAAACATCATTCTTCATGATCAATTGATACTCTTCGATCATGGCATCCTTCCATTCTTTCCATTCTGGCACTTCTTCATAATTGGAAGGTTCTTTATCGATGAAATCACGTAATAAGGATACATATCCAGAGCAGGACCTGGTTCTCTTTCTTTCTCTGTGATTCTCTTCTGGAGCCCCATATCTTTCCGCACCTTGGATAGCTTCTCGTACCCAAGCATGTTTCCTCTTGTGAGGATTCTTCTCTTGAGGTGGATCTACAGGTTCTTGAGGTTCTTCAAATTCTCAATCTTCTTCTTGAGTTTCTTCATTCATGGTTGTGTCATGAATTTTGGGTGCTTCTAATTCTTCAGTTTCTTCAGTAGGTCTCTTTCTGGATTTGTTGTAAGCTGAGTCTTTGTCAAATGTCACATCCTTGCTGATGTCGATCTTCTTGAATCCTGGGAAGTATATTCTGTAAGCCTTCAAGATTTCAAAGTATCCCACAAATATACCCCTCTTTCCTGAAGGATCTAATTTTGTCCTCTTCTCTTTTGGAATGTGTATGTACACTGGACAGCCAAATATTATGAGATGGCTGACTTCTGGTTTCTTGCTGGAAAAGACTTCTTCAGGTGTCTTGTTCTCGCGTACTCTGTGTGGAGTATGGTTCTGTACATACATCGTTGTTCTGGAATCTTCTGCACATAGATGCATGGGAATATCTTGATCATGAAGCGTTGCTCTTGCAGCTTCCATGATATTTCTATTCTTCCTTTCTGTAATCCCATTCTGTTGTGGATTATATGGAGTGGACAACTCCCTCTTAATCCCTGAGTCTTTTCATAACTCTTTGAATTCATTTGATGTGAATTCTCTGTCATTATCTGATCAAAAGGTCTTGATCTTCTTTTCAGTGTGGTTCTCGATCAAGGCTTTGAATTCCTTGAACTTGCTGAATACTTCATCTTTGTTCTTCATGAAGTAAATCCATGTCTTCCTAGAAAAGTCATAAATGAAAGAAACATAGTATACATACTCGCTTAGTGAACTTGATGACATTGGACTGCATACATCGGAGTGGATGATTTCCAAGATTCCTTTTGCCTTGCTCTCGCTACTTGGAAATGTCTTCTTTGTGTTATTTCCTTTTGCACATCCTTTGCAGATTCCATCACGTTTTGCTTAAATTTCTGAAAGACCTTCAATAGCTTTGCTTGCAAGTGGTAGTGCTCTGTAATGCACATGTGCAAGCCTTCTATGCCAAAGTTCATTTGGCTCTACCGTGTCATGGACCAATGCTTGTTCTAGATGGCCCTTCAATTTGTATAGACCTCCCTCTTGTTCCCCAATCACTACTGCATCATTAATAGTCTTTCCCTTTGGCCACATGATAACTTGGCCATCTATAAATGCAACCCTCATGCCTTTTGCATCTAATGCAGATATGGAGAAGAGGTTATTATTTATTCTTGGTACAAACAATACTTCCTTCATTGTCATAGACTTTCCAGAGTCTAGCTTATAATAGGATTCCCCGGTACCTTTTATTGGATATTGGTAGTCATCTCCAAGTTTCTCATTGTGTGGTGATTCATGTTCTGATAGTTTCACAAAGGATTCTTTGAATCCTGTCATATGTTTGGAAGCCCCACTGTCTATAATCCAATCATTGCTTCCATGAGTAATGTTTCCCCTGATAGCGGAAATCAAAACATATTCTTCATCACTTGAGGAATCATCACTTTCATGTCTGATTCTCTTTGTGGAAGGTTCATCATCCTCTGCAACATGAGCATGATGTCTTCTCTTGTTTCCCTTCTTCTTGTGAGAGACATTTTTGTTTCTAGGACATTCTCTAGCATAGTGTCCTTGCTCGTTACATGTATAACATCTGATTCTAGACAAATATTTTCTATTGTTATCTATGTGGAAAGGCTTACCTCTGGGGTGATGAGAACTTCTTTTGGTTTTCTTGGAGTGTACTGTGAGAGCTTGATCTTCACTTCCCATCTTTTCTTCTCAAGCTGATATTCGAGATTCTTCTTGAGAGCATTCTTCCCATAGTCTGTTGAACTTGACTAACTTCTATCTAGCATAGATTCCTTGAATGAAAGAGTCCCATGATCCAGGGAGACAATTCAAGGTGGTCATTACAATTTTTGCATTCTCCACTTCTTCATATACTTCTTCCAACTGTTCCTTGGTCTGAGAGACCCTTGTAAAGTAAGACTGGATGGTTTCTGAATTCTGTATCTTTACATTCTTTAGTTGGTTTCTCAGAGTCATCTTCCGGTTTATGTTCTTCTCTTCAAACAGTTTGGTTAGGGCATCAAACATAGCTTTAGGTGTCTTTAGCAAGGACACCTGTGGTATGAGGTGATCCTTGATTGAATCAGCAATAATCCTCTTTGCCATAATCAACTTCTTCTTGTGTAAGGCCTTAGCCTCATCTCCCTCTAGAACTAGAACCTCCTCATTGATATAGGAGTCCAACTCATTTTCTTCCAGGACCAGGGAAATCCTATACTTCTAGGCTCGGAAGTTATCAGCTCCCTCAAGCTTTTCATCAAGCTTGGTATAATGAGACATCTTAACTGAGAACCTCAAATGGAAATACAAAAGATTTATATCTTACCAGGTCAAGATGTCGGATCTAGATTTGGAGCTGAAATTCTGCAGTGCTGGTTCAGGAGCAGATTAGGGTTTGGCTTTTCCGGAGTTCTGTCCAACCAAATGTTTTGATCTTGATCTCTAAAGTTTGATTTTGAGGGGGATATCAATCCGGGCCTGGGCTCACTGAAAAATTCCACTTCTGTGGAAATCCCTAATTTTCGGCAGCAGTGTCGGGTCCAAAACTGAAAAACCTCAGAATGGATTCTGCTTCTACAGAAAGATGCGCCCTAGGGAGGAGAGTTAATCCAACCTTCTTTTGCTGAAAATCTGTGGAGAGAGATCCAAAAAGTAGGAAGCCCTAGTTTCCGCAACTACACAGTGTCTTCTTCTCAGGTTAGCTCTGATACCATGTTAGATTTTTTAACATTAAGCTAGCATTATCTTAGGATCTTTAACTGAGAGAATAATAAGCACATCAATCAAACACAAGAGACAATGAACACAGTGTTTTTCCTCGGGGAAACCATAAATGGAGAAAACCCCACAACTTCCTCAAAAATAGAATCAACACCAAAAGTAAGACCCCAAAACAGTAAGATGATCTCCCGACAGCAGTAGCCTCTTTCTTCCTAGCCCCAGTGTCTTCCTCTTCCTCAGCTATGCACTACAACTGAGTGTGAGTGAGTGTGTGATAAATAGAGAGGCTCACTCTCTATTTATACTAATTCCTGACTTCACAATAACCTACTAGGGCCAACTTCTCTAGGAGAGTCTAATAACCCTAGTGCCCCGAAACTGCGAGGACTTTAACCCTTGATCAATAGGAGGGTTACCCACAATGACTTGACATGACTTTTTTACATTATAGAACCTCCCAATAGGAACATCAAGGCATGACATGACTCAAGTACATTACAGACACATCTCGGAATAAACATCGAGGTACAATACATAAGAAATACAAGTGAATACATTCTGAAGTTACAATTACATCAACAAGTCCTTATCTCACATCATATTGGAAATTGGAAATGTATCAATATGGTTAATGATAAGGATGCAAAAAAACTCTAAAAGTTGAGTGTGGAATCTCAATGTACAATTTTATGAACATCCGTGTCAACATGCATTGGAAAAGCCTCAACCTAATACTATTGTCCATTAGTCATTTGGATGAAAACCAAATATGGGAGGTCATTCCATGGTTCTTGAGATATTTTCTAGCTTTTCTTTGACTTTGGGTATGTCCAAAGGTAACTTGGTGGGAATGGAAGGACAATTTAGGTTTTGTATCTCTGAGTGTTACGGAGAACACACCTATGCTCAATGTAAGGAAACACATGAATGATAAGGACACTCAAGGGGATGTTTCCTCTTGGGTGAAGGGTGATCAAGATGCAAAGGATAAATAATAGACTCTACTTGGCTAGGATTGAGACATGCTTGTTGGCAGACAATTTTGGGATACATTAGTTGTGCAGCATCGTGGATGTTGCGCAAGTGGAAGATGGTGTGCAAGGCGGTGAATAGAATATTTTATATATTTTATGTCATATTTGTAGTTTTGGACCATATTTTGTGGATATTGGTAATTATTTTTTAGAATCAGTTAAGAGTTAGTTAGGAAGTTGTCTAAGTGGACCTTGAATGTAAAGGCACAAGCTTATAAGTAAATGTGGAATTGCAAGTGTGAATTACCTGAAGAGAGCACTTTTTGAAGGACTTTTTGAATGCTTGAGCGATCATTGTTGAGAGTATCTTTTGGAGAACACTTGTTGATCTATGAACTAGTTTGGAGAATTAGTGATTCTGTGCGGAAGTAATATGACAAGACAGAATTTGAGATGAATCATTGTGTTCTTTTATGTTTTCCTATTTTACTATTTTTTGCGACTCAATTATGAATGCAATGTGAATCTGCAACATGGATCTGTAAATGATGCGATGTTTCCCTATTTTAAATGATGTTATTATGTTGTATTTGTTTACGTATCAATGTGTTTACTGTAGTTATGAGAGAATGATGCAATCTATTGAAGAATGATATGGTTATGTTAATGCATGAGTTGACGGATCATATTTGTTAAGGTTGCGCTAAGTTGATAAGTAGATGCACATTGTCCTCTCTCATTCTACAGAAACTTGGTTTCGTCATCTCTCCCTCAAACATCTCGGGTAAGACTTCATCTGCTCTGTGGGTGTTTCCAGATGGGGTAAAACCTATCTGGGTCAGTGCTCAGGGAGATTGCAATGGTTTGGGAGTCGACAGAGTGGGAACCCCTGTCGACTACTTTTGATGGTTGAGTTTATGTCAACAAATGGTCCCTCCTGTGGGAATATTGCACCACTTGCAAGCAATTGACGGGGCAGACACCATTCAAATTGGTGTATGGGAAAGAGGTAGTCATTCCTATGGAGTCCATTGTTATGAGTCTACGCATTGCAGCAGCGACGAGCATGGATGATGAAGCATCACTGGAAGAACGATTGAACCAGTTAGTTCAGCTAGAGAAAGACTGATTTGTTGTGGGTTTTCACCAGCGCTGCAAGAAGGAATGAACAAAGGATTGGCTTGGCATGGTCTCCATATAAAGAATAAACAATTTAAGCAAGGATACTTGGTGTTGTTGTACGACAACAAGTTCATGAAGCATCCAGGTAAGTTACAGATGCATTGGTCAGGTCCATATCTTGTTAATTCCATTACTTCATGAGGTGCAGTTCAAATGCAACAGTTAGATGGTACGATGCTACGAAAGTAGTGAATGGTAGTAGGCAGAAGCCCTATAGAACGATCCCAAAACCGTGCGATGCTTAAGGCCCTGCGCAATGAAAAAAATGTAGGTAGGATGGATGGATAGAAGGATGGCGCACCAGGAGAAAGTGGATGCGCAAGTAGGGGAGTCAGTAGCATAGTTAGGAAGGTCTATCACAATGGCCACAAGGTCACGACATAGTCAAATCAANCATTTAAAGTAGTTAACTGGCGGCGCTTTTTGAAGCGACATGTATTGATGGTAGATCCAACCGTTGGGTTAATAGGATCGACGGTAGATTCAGGTAGTTAATGCATGATTTGGTCATGATGATGTAAATCGTATTGTGTTTATTTGGTCATGATACGTATGGATCGACTTGATGCTATAAGAAGGGGTCAGATGTGGTCAGAAGACACCATTGTCCAATATTGAGCAGAGTTATAAAGTTTGCAGAGAAAAATCAGAGTGAGTTGAGTGAGTTGCAAGCGAAGAGAGGGTGCACAACTATTGGGCATTGTGAGGCACTGGTGCGGCATGTAGAGTGAACCAATCATGATGGAGATTTAAAGTGAATGGGACTCACCAGCTGGCCCAATAACAATTGAGGAAGAAATCACAATTATGTCGATAGGATCATTGTCAGTGTCGAAAAAGAAAAGGAAGGGACAAAAGCCTACCTCCCCGGCGCCGAAGAAGAGGCAAACTAGAACGTTTGCAAGGGCAGGGGAGGAAGTTGTGCATACGGGTCCATCAAACTCAGGAGTCGTGGAGTCAGTAGCTTGTATAGGGGTGTCTGCTAAGGATATCCCTGGGTATATACCGCCCTGTCAGCTCGGTGCGCAACCTAGCAAGCTCACCAAGAATTAGAAGTACCAAGTGAATATGTCAACGATACCACAAGGGATGGTATGCACTACAGACATCGTTCCTGCGCTAATGCACATGAAGTATGATGACCATGACTTTCTTGCATTGGAAGATGTTACGAAGGAACCATATGTTTCGATGGTAGCAATAGGATACAGCACAATAGAACGCATTCTATGGGATTGGGAAAGTAGGATGAATAAAGTGGGCTTGTTGGGGCTAATTAACATGCTGCATTTTGGGTGGTTGAATGAGGTGAATGCCTGCGTAAAGCATATTTTGGCATGTTTTCATGGAGGGACATTGTGGCTGGACACGATAGTCGAAATCATAGTGGACTTGATCTCAGACATCACGGGGCTCCCGAAGGATGAGCTAGACCCCTCGTAGTATTTTAGAGGAAAGGATAATGACAAGAGTCTTGCGGTGAGGTTAAAGAAGAGCTATGGGTTGCACCATGACCAGTGGGATTACCGCATCGACACTATTAATGACCAAGCGATGTGTATTGGCGCAAGGATTTTGGCTAGCAAAGTGGTCAGGAAGAAACACCCCATACAATGTAACTCGGGGGTGATTATGTGCGCAGAGCAATGCGTGGAGGGGGTACAAATGAACTGGTCAATCTTTTTTATGAATCTATTGGCAGAGGATGCGGTGGCAGTATAAGAAGGAGAGCATCCATTTACATATAGTTGGTTGTTGATCTTGATCACACTCATGGCTTGGATGGAGCCAGTTGACTATTAAGGCATGGAAGTAGAAGTGGTGAAAGTGTGTAAGGGTGCACGTTACCAAAATCTCTAGCGGGTAAAGGAACCTAAAATACTGTAGGACTGTGTGATCTAATTTTGGGTCTATTGGGAAGCGCTATAGGTGGCAACTGTGAAAGTTCCCCAATTATCTGAGTTAGCTATGACGAAGTATCAAAGGATTTCTCATTTTGCAATTGGCCCACACGCCATTCACATACAATTGCGACGTGACCCAAACAAGAAATGGTTGTTGACGCCTTACAAATTGTCTGATGGATAATTGGAGGTGACTATTAATGATTGGCCTGCAACATGGAGAGAACCAGTCAATTTGGAGGAAGTATCGACATGACCCCCAGCGGATGCACCTATTGATCTTGTGCATAAAGATGACCAACATAGTCACCATGAATCTGATATAGAGTCGAAAGAGACACCCACTGACCCGAATGCAAAGCACGCATTTAATGAGTCCAGAACGAAGAAATGGTATGAACAAGGTGTGACTAGTAGCGTCGTGCCAAGGATGGAAGCGTTGTTGAATTGGATTGTAAAGGAGGTTATAGATGCGACAACAAAGGAAATGAAGAAATCTACGCAAGAGGGATTTATGGAGGTAAGAACAAAACTTGATTCTTCATATGATGTTTTTTTTAAGAGAGCGCTAGAAGGAGTGACTGTGCAGTACTTTGGCTCAATCAACACTAGGACGCAGGTTCAAAATGTTCAAATTCCCCTAACTGCAATTGAGACCAGCAATGAGGATTTGAATGCCTCCCTGTAGCAGTTGCGGGACTTGTTTATCAACATCAATGTGTTTTCCACGCAATCGTTGATACATATGCAAAGAGTCTCCAATAAGGAGTTGGCTGACAGAGAGAAGAACATCAACAATCATTTTTTGCGATCACAAGAGAAGGAAACGGAAGCACGGAAAGAGCTTGAAGAATTGAAGAAGGCACAAGAGGAATTGAGGCGAAGAGCACCACAAATTTTATGGAGTTGAAAAAGGAACAAGACTGACTAGTAGTCATGAAGGCCCAACTCTAGGATCACAGTGTGCGGTTGCAAGAGGAAATTTCGGAGGCTTGTTAGTATGTCTACGAGAGCACTATGGAACTAGATGCAGTAGGAAAATAAAAATATCTTGGAGCAGTCATCGCGCAGTTACAGTGAGACAATATAGATCTGAATGCTCTGGTGCATCCAGACACACCACCTAAACAAGTTGCTGAAAGGAAGAGTGCCATAGAGGATGGGGTGACACAACTAGAAGAGAAGGAGCAAGCAATGGAGAAGGTCACTAATACGACGACGCAATTTTGGGGCAGCATCGTCCAGGATGAGCAGCTAGCGTAACTGACCAAGCAATTGCAAGAGGCAGAGGGGCAGTTGGTGATATTAAAGACGACATTGAGAACAATTCCACCAATTGTTCAAATTATAAAGTCTAAAGAGATGAAGGAGTTGCACCAATGTGTTAGAAAGCTCAGGAGCGACAGCAGAAGCGTAGTGAGCAATTAGATGAGTTCCAAGATATTGGAGCGCAACTTTCTGTTAAGGCATTTTTTGCACTAACGGCTGAGTAGGAAAGAAAGAAGGAGGTTGCTGAGAATATGGTGGAGCTCCCATTAAAGCACAACTTGACAGGAAGTCAGGAGATTGCTGAGAAAGTTCAAGAATAGGTGAAGGTGATTACTCAACAGTACAAAGACTTCAAGCTGAAGATCAACGAGTACACCATGTCCAGCTGATGTGGCTCGAGGACCAGCCGCAAGATTGTGTTGGGGGCTTGTTGGTAGGAAGTTTTGGGATACATTAGTTGTGCGGAATCGTGGATGTTGCGTAAGATCAACGACACCACACAAGTGGAAGATGGCGTGCAAGGAGGAGAATAAATATTTTATATATTTTATGTCATCTTTTATAGTTTGGGACCATATTTTGTGGATATTGGTCATTATTTAGTAGAATTAGTTAGGAGTTAGTTAGGAAGTTGTCTAAGTGGACCTTGAATGTAAAGGCGCAAGCCTAGAAGTCGATGTATAATTGCAAGTGTGAATTACCTAGAGAGAGCACTTTTTGAAAGACTTTTTGAATGCTTGAGCGATCATTGTTGAGAGTATCTTTTGCAGAGCACTTATTGATCTGTGAACTAGTTTGGAGAATCTGTGCGAAAGTAATATGACAAGACGGAAGTTGAGATGAATCACTGCGTTCTTTTTTTTCATGTTTTACTATTTTCTACGACTCAATTATGAATGCAATGTGAATCTGTAACATGTAAATGATGCGATGTTTCCCTATTTTAAACATGTTATTATGTTGGATCTGTTTACACATCAATGTGTTTACTACACTTATGATAGAATGATGTGATCTATTAAAGAATGATATGGTTATGTTAATGCATGAGTTGAATGATAAGATATTTTAAGGTTGCGCTAAGTTGATAAGTAGATGCACATTGTCCTCTCTCATTTTGCAGAAACTTGGTTCTGTCAGCTCTCCCTTGAACATTTCGGGTGAGACTTCATCCGCTCGGTGGGTGTTTTCGGACGGGGTAAAACCTGTCTGGGCCGGTGCTCATGGAGATCGCGATGGTTTGGGAGTCGACGGAGTGGGAACCCCTGTTGACTAGTTTTGTTGGCTGATTTTTTGTCAACAATGCTCGGGGAATTTGGCTTATAACACTGAATTTTGGAGTTGGCATTAGGGTCAATAAGAAAAGCAATAAAATGCATTGCACTTATACCTTAATATAACAAGGGACACCCTATCGAACATAGACAACATATAAGATAAGGAAGAACATGAGGTTTCCACTGAAAGACATGGTAGGACTACAAGGGACTCCTAGACCTAAGGAGGAGCTTTGGCATGGGCACCGAATGATAAAGAGGGTTCTAACTAAGGTACCCATGGTTAGGAAATCCCTACAACTTAGGTAACTGCACTTCTAGAAGTAGTTGGAAGGTTTTGTGTCATTAAAAGCAGGTTCATACCTAAGTTTTATGAATCATGGTCATAGGATAATGCAATAGTGCAGGAAAAATGGAATGATATCATAAATGCTAGTTAAGATATATACCTGTCTAAGGCGCGAACAAGATCGGAAATGGTAAAAATACACTAAGGCTTGGCGAAATTACATCAAAAATGATCTTACACCATAATATTAGTCCACAAAGTTTGTAAAAGATGAGGTGAAAACTGTAGAAAAGTGGGTAATTTTTTTATAAATAGTAAAAAAATGACATTTTACAATACCATTGCATTTTTACCACAAATAGTGCTTTGGGATCCCTTTTCACCCTTAATCTTCAAACGTTGATTTCGAGAGCTACAAGCAACGAAATCACAAACCATCTGGGCCAGGTAAATCCTCTCATCGTGCCCTAAAATATTCTTGGTTTAATTTCAATTTTTAATGGTCAATTTTTTGTTTTTTCACCACGAAAATTGATTAATTCGGCTCATGTGGGTCACATATGATCGAGCCACGTGTAAGGATAGGTCCACACGTGGGAAAATCGAAGCCCACCCACATGGCCACACTTCTATTCACACTGTGACCCGCGTACAAATATGTGGATGAAGTTTTTAAAATGGTTTGACTAATAAAACTCTCTCTCCTTTGCAAGATGGTAATTGAGTGGAAGGAAAGGGAACATGATGATGTGGATAGGTTGGTGCATGGTAATCTACCTACCCAACAAGAATTACAAATTTATGTACTTTACAAATTTGAGAACCTTTGGGAGTATGAGAGAACAAATAAGTTTACTTCAAATGTTCATCAACTATTAAGACCCAAATGCAGAGGAATTCAACCTTAATGTGTAGCCGCTCAAAATTGAGGTGGATGATATATACTTTATCACTGGGTTATCTTGTTGAGGTGAGGTAGTCAATATCAGAGCTCATGGATCCAGTGTGGGAATGACAATAGATGAGTACATTTTTGCATATTTCCTTCCCAACATAGAGAAAGTGGGGAGTCAATTCCCTATCTCGTCCATCCAGAGTCTAAATTTGAAAGTGATCATCCTAGTCTTAACAAGGATATCTGGTTTATCTACTTTGCACCATGCCTCATGGTCTCTCATGTTCTATGCAATGGAGTGTATGAGGCCCGCCATTTATGACGGAGCGCATCCTTGTTGGGAAACATGAAACATTAGTTGACAGAGTGTAAATTTAGCTGGGCTAAGAACTTTGGATTCCCCAGTATATTATGTAGTTTATTTTTCAAGAGGGTACCAGGCCTTAGCTCAACATTTGAGCTCCCATTCATTGTCTATAGGATCCATCCCAAACATGCTAGACTAATGTGATGCAGCGGCTAGGAGGTAGTAGAGTGCCTTCTCCATTCACATATGAGTTCTTCCACTGGTGGAAACTATAGGTGATCGCCACAGATGACTATCCCTGTGAGGAGATAAACTTCCTTGTAGACAGGGACTTGCCACTACCATGAGGGTCTGCCTTTGGGGACATTGTCAAGATCATTTTTTTGTTTTGAAATATTTCATTTTTTATATTTTTGACTTAAGGAAAGAAAAAATATTTTTTTCGGTGGTGTCATGTACTAACATTAGATTCATTTTTGCAGACATGGCTATGTGACTACTAGAGGGTTATCCATGGCACCGATACAAAGATCAAGGAGAGGACATGGTCATTAGTGATTTTGAGCATATGCTACAGACTATGCAAGGATATTTGGCATGTTTGACCCACATGATGGTGCAGATCAAGGATTTTCCCAAGGCTATGTACAGACATGTGGTTGGGCTACCCTATACGTGGGTTAGGTTGTTCAGGAATTTAGCCAACAATGTATTTTTTTATGATGATACTCATCCAGGACCACAAGCATGGATTCTATGACTCTATTTTGTATTAGTCACGTATATTTTGAGGGCTAGAAGCCCAATTTTATACTATGACACCATATTTTTTGAACTTTGATTTGGAAATGAAAAAATTATCATGCTACCGGTTTGATAAATGTTTATGTGTATGAATGTGTATGTGAATGCTTCTTTCTTAGTTATGTGATAAAAGTCAATATAAAATTCAATTTGCATATGAATAAGCAACTTGATTATAACATCTATATATGTGGTTGTATGCAATAAAATCAAAATGTTGCTCTAACAATCTTACCCTTAAGAACCTTCTCAGCAACATAGGACCTCTAATGTGGTAACTACAATTCAAGTGTGAAATGACCAACTACAAATCCAAATGAATTTCTAAATATCAAATACCATTATAAATGGCATCACGCAATAGTTTAGTAACAGCGCTAGACTCAGCCACATTATTCGATGATGGTTGAATACATACACCCCCTAAAGACACGAGTTGACCCTCGGGTGAATAAATTACCCAAGTGGTAGAAGCTAAGTTTTGTGTATGGTGGTTGGCACCATTCACAAATATTACGTACTTCGAAGACTCCCTTAACATATTCCAATCAATAGGAAGCATGCCAGCAAACTGATGACACCAAAAGGAAAAACAAAAACTATGCAAAACTATACACTAATATACAAGGAACAAGCCCAACCTGGAAACTCCAACTTTAGTACTTATTGAGGTAGAACCCATTTCTGGGATCCTTAAGGAAATTCCCCTCATAGTATTCTAATTTGTAAGATCCTTTCACTAGAGCATGTCTCACAATGTAAGGACTGTGCCACATAGGGTTGAACTTGCTTGCCCCTAGTGGTTCGTTCGCTTAATCATACAAGAGGACCAATTCAACCTCATTATACTGATGGGAATGGACATACTTATCATATTGGGACTTGACACGATGTTTATTGACTTCTATGACCACATCATCATCTCAACATTTCCCATCAAGATACTCAAGATGGATTAATTGTTGTTCTAATTCATAAGTGTCAGGCAGGAACTCTATGACTACTTCAATGAAAGAATCTCACATTCAATAGGAAGAACAAAGTCCACCCCATGACTAACTGGAACGGTGAGAAACCACTGGAATTCTTAGCTGCAGTCCGGTAATTTTTCAAAGAAGGGTATAACATAATATGTCAGTTAGATTTGCTTTGTTTGGTATTTTTTTGTAGAATAGACTTAAGAGATTTAATGACCGCCTCTGCTTGGCCATTCAATTTGGGGTAATAAGATGAAGAATGATCTTGCTTAAACCCTAGATTTAAATGTAACTCTGTCATCATCTTGTTCTGGAAGTGACTTCCATGATCAGTGACAATCTCCTTCAGGATTCTAAACCGAGTGATAATCTAGTTGAATATGAAATGGGCAGTCATATCACCATCAAATTTGACTGTTGGCATGGAATCTGCACACTTATTAAATTAATATATCACCACAATAATATGGTTATTCTCCCCAATTGAATTTGGGTTGCAACCATAAAATATACCCCCTACTTGGTGAAAGGAATAACGATGATAATGGGATGCAACGGGGCAGGATGCAAGCCACATATTCTGAGAAAACACCTAGAAAGGGTTTCATCTATTGACCACATTATCTCAATCTTTAAATATCAATGACCAATAGTAACCTGCTCTCAAAATATTCTAGGTTGTAGCAAGCCCCAATAAGGGACCACCACACACCACATTGTGGTAGTCATTAAGCATGACCTCGACCTCTTCGTGAGTCAAACAACAATGTAGGATAGAATCCACCCCATGAAGATACAAAGTGTCACCAATAATGAAGTAATTTTTAGCGTGGTGATATACACGTCATAGTTCATCCCTCAAAAGTTATGGAAGGAACTTCAGTGTCCTAAGATAAACAATAATATCTCCATACCAAGGGTATGTAGACGAGATGAGGAAAATGTGCTCATCCATGAATGATTCCCCATAAACCATTTCCTCATCAATCCTAAGGAGATCTAGCATCAACTCCGCGAAGACCAAATACTTCTTGGATTTTGTAGAAACAAAATCAAGATTGAATTCTTGTAAAATAATAATCCATTTATTATATTCCCCCCTATCATTTATCTCATTAGGATAAACTGAAATTGATTAATATGCGACACCACAGTGATCTGGAAAAGTAAAATGTAATGTCATAATATATGGACTGCATGAACAGTTGCTAAGGCCAAATTCTCCACATGAGTATATCGAATTTCAACATCAATAAGATTCCAACTAAGATAGTAGCTAATGTGCTCATGGAGCTTTTCATCCTCTTGAACCAGGACCATGTCAACCATCTCTTCAGACACAGACACATAAAGTAGGAAATATCTACTATAGTCCAAAGGACGAAGTAGAGTGGTCGATGCCAAGGCTCTCTTAAGAGCGTCTAAGGACTCATAGGCTCTCTCATCCCATAGGAACAGAGTATCCTTCTTCAACAAGTGCATGAAACCCTTGGTAAGGTCGGCATAGTTCATAATGAACTGGCATAGGAAATTAGCCATCCCTTGGAGACTCTGAAGCTATCGAATTGTGTGGGGGGGAGGAAAATGAAGTATTGCCTCAACCTTCAATAAATCAACCGTAATCCCCTATTTTGACATGATGAATCCCAACAAGCGACCAGACATAACACAAAAGATGCACTTTTGAGGGTTTAAACAAATTTGATAACGACAACATCTCTTAAATACCAGTTGAAGGTGTGTCGGATGATCCACCCTCTACCGAGAGTGAACAACAAGGTCATTCGGGTAGACTTCAATTATGCATTTAAGTTCATGAAAGGAAAAGGTCATTTCCCTCTGAAAGGTTGTGTTGGAGAAAAACATTAAACAATTTATAACATATATCCAACGATTTAATTGTCAACCTAGAGAGATCATAAACTTAGAAGCACAAGAAACATATATGAAAGATCAGAGTGATACTAACCTATTCTACAACTGAAATTGAATATAATTTATGAAAACAGGAAATTGTATGGAAATAAATCTAATCTAAGGAAGCATAAGATTGCATGAAAAAAAATAATATAAAACAATCAACATTAACTTGTGAGCTAACATAAAATCAACACAACTAATTCATAACCAAGACATCAAAATATGAGGAGATCAAACTATATATTCTAAAATATGAAATCTATTACAACAGGATCAAATCTATGACTATATCAAAAGATGAACTAGTTCTTTTTTTCTCTATCTCTATAGAGAGGCCTCTCCTTCAAAATGACGAGAGAACACTCCTATTTATACATGAATTCAAGATAACTAATCATAATTAAAATCCAATTTCCTCTCAACTTATCCCTAAAAATCCTCCAACGTACCCACTTTTCTCTCAACTTATCCCTTCAAATTCTCCAACAAATATGGGATGAGATATTCTCTCCATATTTCCATAATCCTCTCCTTGAAATTAGCTTGAATTATCTCCTTTAAATCTTGAAAAGATTGAGAAAAAAATTCGGGAAGCTTTTGAATACTCATTGATTGAAAGCTTCAAATATCCTACATTACAAAGCTCACACAAATATTTGAGATATATATGAAAATATATATTAATTTCTAATATTTAATCAAGAATTCTCTTAAAAATACTTAAAACAAATAATTTGGAAAATGGTAATATAAGCCCATATGTATTATGAAAGTGGTGGACATTAATGGTTTTATGGAAGGATAAAATAGGAATAAATATGACAAATGGTATATGAAAGATGAACAAAATGTGGTATTTTTGCGACCCAACATTCCCCCCAACTTAGCTTGGTGCATGTCCTCATGCAACTATGCATTGATTCCCTTTAAAACTTTGGCTTTGTAGCTGGGATTTACATGATGATGGTATGTAACAGTAAATCATTCCATGATTTGAAATGCATGAGTGGCAACGATTTTCCTTATGGTTGGTTCTTGTGTGACAACCATGAATATAACAAATGTTGGTTCTTGTGTTAACAACATTCGCTAGCATTTAACTTGTATTTTTGCTACAATACATAAGATTTAAAAGTATACCTGCATTGGGAATGATGAACCATCAATGTATATTAGAAATATTTTTCTTCGAATTATGAATCATGCCAATATATATAGCAATGTTTACAAAGCATAGTTTGGGAAAGACATGTTGGTAAATGGTGAATAAGATGATGAATATGTAAAATGGTAATGAATAGTCCCCCCCCCAACTTAAAATGTATTAAGTTTATGAAAAGGAGAAAGGTAATGTATTGAGAGAATTTCCAAGTTTATTTATTTCTAGCATCCAAGGAATTGCATGATTAAAGATTACAAAAGAACATACCTTGACTTACCCAAAAAGTTGATGAGCTTATGCAATAGGAATGTGGTCGATACTGTTGCTGGATCACGGACTATGAAGTGAAGAAATATGAACTGCTTGGTTGGATGAAGTAAAAAATGAGAGCTGAAAGTAGAACTGTGGTACTCTCATATGGCTGAAGTATGTTGTTGTAAAACTGTTGATGGATTCATGCAAAGTATATAGTCTTCACCTGCTACAAAACTTGATGGTATAATTATTACCATGCGAATAAATGTGTCGATGTCGAACATGGAAAGAAGTCAATGGATTAACGACCATTGATGAATGTCGTTAACCAATGCGACGCAATCTCACCATTGATGTCAATGACTCCCAAGGTACCTAAGTACATCTTGTGAAGTGCGAATAAATGAGCTGAGGTCGAGCCACTTGCAAGATCTAATGATCAAAGGACATTGATGTATTCCCATGATTGTCAGCGAGAGAACTTACCATTAAGACATGCAAGCCTCAAGGTACTAAAAATGAACTCTAGTATCTATCCCAGATAGTGTGCTGAGGTCGATGGGGCAAGACTTGTTGAAAGGTGGGCCTTAAGGAATCCCACATCAGTCAACACGAGTTGTACATAATAAGTGGTAGGACTATAGATGAAAGATATGAGGGTCAAACAGTTTTTATGGCAGGGATAACAAAGCAATGTAGTCATGGAAAGGACGTTGAATGGTTTTATCCATAAGGAAAAAAGATGAACTGAAAATGAGGAAATGTGCGACTCAGAAAAGGTAAAAATGCGGGAAGCCATGATGTATAAGGCAATGAAAAAGTAGACTCTAACATGGATGACGAATAAACTTGGAAGGAAAAATGGTAAGTAATCATGACATGGCGTAATTGTTTTCTGAAAGGATTCTTTGTGGTAGCAAAATGTCATGACATACATAGTGGAAACTCAACTTCTTCCAGCTTTCAATGGAACATTTTTTTGAAATGTTTCTGGGTTCCATTCGTTCGTCTTTAAACCTGCAAAAAGGTTAGCATTTACTTGCAACAAACTTATGAGCACATTAAAAATACGTGAAAACATGTGCTTAACAAAAGTTAAAGAGAATAAATAAAATGCTCTTATACCTGAAAGTGACCACCTTTCTTGTCAAAACTTGTTTCTGAGTGACTTGCAAAAACAAGTTAACACAACAAGCATAAAGTATGGTTTTAATAAGGTTCCAAGTTCATTTATAATTTTAAATTTTATTACCTAATGATTTTTTATTTATATGTAGTTTTTAATTTTAATTTTATTTTATTTTGTATTTTTGTATTTTTATCATAACTCTTTTAAAGTGTTTTTGTATACATATATATATTTTGTTTAAATTTGATTTATTTACAAAAACAAAATTTTATGTGTTTTTATGTATATAGATACTAATGTAAGTTTTATTATGTTGCTGTGTTTTTTAACGTTTTTACATCTTCCTTACACAAAGATTAATGCGTTTTTATGTAAAGATTGAGCAACATAGAGAGAGGGTCGACCCTTTCTGTGGTCGACCCCTCTAAAAGCAGACTATCTTAATGATCTGAAATAGAAAAGGCGACAAGTTTGGCAGTTTGAATGACCATGAGAATACCCATCTGATTTTTTACTTTTTAAACAGATATGAAAATTGGTTAATTAGATAAATGAGTACCTGCCATTACAAGGAATGTCAAATATGAAAAAAATGTAGATTGATATTTCATAATTTGTTATTGCATAATCATGTGCAGGCATGGTTTATATGAAGATCATAACAAAATTGAATCAAACACCTACCTCCCCCAAACCAAAGATGTGCCAGGTCCCACTGTGCAAAAATAAAAATCAAGAAGAAGGCTTAGCTGCGACAGATGCCTTCGATTTCAAAGACGCATATTAATTTTATTACATTTAGTTATTTTTGTATTTTTATTTTTTATTTGATATTTAATTTATATGGTTTTTATTTAATGTTTGTGTTGTTTACAAAAACCTTCTTAAAACAAGAAAACCAAATATATATATATAATTAATAAAATTTTATTATTTTTTTTTGGTTTTTTTTAACTTCGAATTATTTTATGTTTTTTTTTTATTTTTTATAATAAAACAAAGTAAAAATTTTATTATGTGTTTTTTTTAATCTATTTAAGTTATAGACTATCTAACTATTACAAATTGGCACTTAAACCTAGTCTATAATTATGAACCCACCCAAACTATCTTAGAAATAAAGTGCTTTATGAACAAACTAAGTTACCAAAATCCGAGAGTACAACGGGTGGATTAGAAGCAAACATCCCTTTTTTGGGATCTTAACAAGAGAATTCATAAATATCATCACTCCCTCATTTCTCATTAAATGTATTTCCCATTAATTAGGTATGAAAATAGTTTGTTGCCTTTATCAATAACGAATTCTAGACACTCAGCCCTAATGAGTTTAAATGTATCGCCCTTCCTCATTTTATTGTCTTTTGCTCTCGAGAAGATTATAGTGATAGTGGCACGTATCAACTAGAATGGGAAAGGACAGAAGTTAAGGACCAAGAAGAAAAGTGAATGACCACTAGGAAGAACTTGGAATGAGGTCGTGCTGAGCTGCTAATTTTTTATTTTTAATATGCGCATATATAATGTAGTCATTGGAACACTGACACCACACTCCTTTTAAGAAGATCTCTTCCAAAATAAAATCCATGTTGTTACATATTCCAAAATCCAGTGTTTTGATAACGTAAAAATAAACACGGGATCAAACCAAATAGCTTCAATAATTTATGATGCACCTATCTGGCAGGAAAGAAGAAAAAAACTGAAATGCCAACTTATATAAGATTGCCCTATTTAATCCTCAGCTTCGTTCAATAGCACAATCCCAGTGCAACATTCAGGCGTGGGTGGAGGTATTAGATTGGGGAACTCTACTCAGCTATGTCATCATCTAAAAAGGCTATGCCAAGCATCAAAATGATTTATGGCCGACACATATTATCGAGCAAAAGGCCCTTCTGAAAGAGTAAGGAAGTTAACGTAATTCAATAACAGAAATTAAGATTTTATCAGCGCCTATTGGAACAGAAAGAAGAGCGGAATAATTTGCCACAATTTGGAACAATTGAAGAGTATTAAGCAGGTAACCTATACAAAGGTTAACTTTTCTATTCAACCATTTGCACTGATCGGACGATCAGCAACGTGGCGAGCCAAAATGATCAGCAACGTGTGATGTGACGCGAGCCAAGTCATCCGATGATGCAAATGGTCGGATAGAAAGGTTACTCTACCTTTGACCTATTCACTTCAGGTCCAATCTGCATTGAAACCTTTGTCCTATCTGATGGACGCACGTCAGGTCCAATCTGCATTGAAACGGAAAGAATGAGATCCTTCTTTCTTTATGTATTAGAATCTATATTTTTAGAATGCTAAAGTGTAATTACTGGTATAAAGAATGACCAAATGATGAATTAACATGCTCCTTCATAAATATGCTTATCAACGAGCGTAATTACTGCTATAATCAAAGGGCCTCCTACCCACGTATTTACCTCCCTTTGGTCAGATAACATTTACTGCATAATCGCATATATAAGAGAGAGAGATGGGCTGGTGCCGCTCAGCAACACACAATTTCCATACAAGAAACAAAAAGATCGAGAAATATTTTTTGCACAGTTAGAATAGCGATATAGTAAACTTCTTTCACCAATTAGCAACCAATCAATAAGGAAATTGAATAGCAGGTAGAAGTGATTATATGGTTACGAGGAGCCCAATTTAATCTCAGCACGCAGAAGATCGCCTACACTTAGGTGTGTAAAAACAATATTTTCATGCTGAGTACCTTTTCCACTTCCTGGTCCACCCAAAACAAAAACAACATGCAACGTTTTCTCCTCAGATATAACTCCATTATCCTTCTTCTCCAAGACTGAAGCTGTGTGTATTTGACTGACGGGGAAGTCTACGGTGGTGGAGTTTAGTGGAGAGAGGATGAAGGCTGACTTTACCTCGATAGAATGGGCGGATATTCAAAGGACAACACCCAATAACTGTAAAGAATTCAAGTCTAGCCAAGATCTAAGTTTGATGCATTGAGATGAATTCCAACAAACACATCGGATCTCCCAATTCTCAGGACGATACCTAAGATTTGATAGATGAACAAAAACGGAATTAGATGTGTTGTATCAGATCGCAAAGATATGCGCAATACTGGTAGCATGTGGACTAACAAGAATTCAGTTTAAGAAGGATCTGGATGAATGCCTATTTGGAAAATGGCCCGCAAATCTCATACCATAACATCCCGTGGGCAGCGCAACTGAAAGGAAGGAAGCAAAGAGATAAGGTCGATAATTTATTGACACTGGAATCTCATATGAGAAGCAGCAGTCAATTAAACTGCCACGGAGAGGGTGAGTCGTCTTCAAGATATACATAATCCTGTAAATACTGACAAAAAATTGGCATTCCTTCAGCCCATTCGTTGGATTAAATGCTTTAATGAATTAAACTAAATATACAACTAGCTGTTAACAATTAAAAAAATTGAATGTAAAGAATCTCAGGAGAAAATCACGGTGAGAATACAGGAGAAAATAAGGCACGATATCTTATGCGCAAGACGGTTTCATAGATCGAGATTTGTTTGGCTATCTTATTGGTTTGCGTTAAACATTGTTTGGTATTCTGCCTATACACGGTATCTTTTGGATCGAGCTAAGATGGTTGACTGCTGCTATCACACAAAAGAGTTATTGTAGCTAGAAGCCCCGTAGGGAGCATTTACCAGCGAACCCAACCACGTTCCCAAACCAAAATATTAATATCCACCCATTTGAAACTGCTTATGCATTCTACCAACCCGACCAATACATGGCTTACCTACCCCATAGAACTTTGCAACCGACGCGCTATCGATTGGTAGACGTTTGGATCTATCTAGGAACCTATTGATCCGTTGAGCCTCCCCCATAAACTAGCACACAATATTGGCAAGAAATTTATCGAGTTCCAAACAAAGTATATTTGGGATCAAGACTCAAAAGCAGGGCTGGGAGTGGTTTACCCAGATCCTGTTGATTCAATGGACTCGGCGGTTCGAAGGCGAGCTTTCATAGAAGATTTTGATCGAAAGGTACTTATACAGGCAGAGTCTTAGAAGATATATTTTTCTATTTTAAGTTTTATATTGTTTATGTATTTTATTTTATTTTATTTTTAATGTGCTTGCAGGTTTCAATGTGGAAGGACGAATGCACAGATCGAAAGATAGGTTGAGGGATGGGTCGTTTGTTTTGTTTTAATGTTTATAGTTGTAGGTGAATGCATAGATCAAACATGTAGATCGAACGATAGGTCGAAAGATCTGTTATTTTAATTTTTATTATAATTTATTTATTTATTTATTATATATAATAAATAAATTACCATTTAATCTTTTTTTTATAGAAAAATAAAAACTTAAAACTAGAAAATTTAAAACTAATGAACACATTCAAAATAATTCCTACATAGGAAAGAAAATCAAAATTGTTTTATTTATTTTATTTTTTTAATTTTCTTATATTTTTATATTTTAAATTATTCTTAACATATAAGTCGTAATAATTTTTTTTAATTTCTATCAAAACTTTTTAAAGGTTTTATTTTTTTTAAATTTGTTTTCATATAAAATCTAAATTTTAAGGAAACCTAGAATAAAAAAAATTATTTATAATTTTTTTTTTAAAATCCTAGAACTTTTAAGAAGAAATATTTTTGTGTTTTTTTTTTAAATTATTCTTACTAAAAAAAATTAATTCCTAGGGAGACTTAGAAAAATTATCTAAAAGATGAAAATTTCTTAAACAAAAAGCAAAAAGAAAAAATAAAAACTAGAACCTACCTACTCTCTGAAAATTTAAAATTAATTATGTGTACTGAAATTTCAAGTGGAACCATACATGTAAAAGCAATAAAAGAATGTTTACATACGATTTTACAAAATGAAATCTAATATATTCAAAAGTATGTGAAATTAGGTATTGTAAATGTAAATTAACAAAGTAAAAACAAAAACAAAACTGATCTAACTTAATACTTACTAGGAACCATTGTTTGATGCAGCTCTCGTTTTCATGAAGATCACCAAAGATCCCTTCTTCATCCTCTTCAATTTCCTTCTTGCATGCTTGTTCCTTATCAGATATATATAACCCTTCAGATGTTGATTCTTCCTTCGCTTCTGGAGAAGTGGTTGCATTTTTAATTGCAGTCAAGATCTCTTCTTCTTGAGAAGAGGAGATCCCGGCTTTTGCAAGGATCTCAGTGAGTAATTCCAAACTTACGCTCATTGTAAAATCATTTTATCAAATCAAATGCTTAAAAAAATGAAAAACAAGTACATGACAAATGCAAAAAAAAACAATACGAAATGAGTTAGGACAAAACGAGTGCAAAAATAGAAATTAAAAGTGCACAAAAATCTGTACAAAACAAAAATGAACATATACAAAACTAAAAAAAAGTTAGTATGAAATAAAGACTATCCCAAAAATGAAAACAATCCAAACTGAAAATGAAAAGGGAAAATTTGTATAAAAACAAACTCGCATTTGTAGAAAATGAAAGAACACTCTTGTAGAAAAAGAAAACACTTTGCAGAAAAATAAACACGCTTGCAGAAACAAAAATGCTTTGGGGTGACCCACTAAACTGGATGCGTCTAGTTGTTACACCACGTAAATTCCGTAGTGAAGTCATCCTTGTGCCTTACCGTTTCCCCTCCTCCTTTCTATGTAGTGAGAAAAAACGAACTATCTACCTAACTAAACTCTGATCCCTTTTAGCACCTCCAAGGTAACGGTGCCAAAATGTTGGCGAAAAACATTAAACAATTTATAACATATATCCAACGATTTAATTGACAACCCAGAGAGATCGTAAACTTAGAAGCGAAAGCAACATATATGCAAGATTAGAGTGATACTAACATATTCTACAACTGAAATTGAATCTAATTTATGAAAACAAGAAATTGTATGGAAATAAATCTAATCTAAGGAAGCATAAAATTGCATGAAATAAACTGATATAAAACAATCAACATTAACTTGTGAGCTCACATAAAATCAACACAACTAATTCATAACCAAGACATCAAAATATGAAGAGATCAAACTATCTATTCTAAAATATGAAATCTATTACAACAGGATCAAATCTATGACTATCTCAAAAGATGAACCAGTTTTCTATTTCTCTATCTCTATAAAGAGGCATCTCCTTCAAAATGAGGAGAGAACACTCCTATTTATACATGAATTCAAGATAACTAATCATAATTACAATCCACTTTCCTCTCAACTTATCCCTCAAAATCCTCCAACATGCCCACTTTTCTCTCAACGTATCCCTTCAAATCCTCCAACAAATATGGGATGAGATATTCTCTCCATATTTCCATAATCCTCTCCTTGAAATTAACTTGAATTATCTCATTTAAATATTGAAAAGATGGAGAAAACATTCGAGAAGCTTTTGAATACTCCTGGGTTGAAAGCTTCAAATATCCTACATTACAAAGCTCACACAAATATTTGAGATATATATGAAAAATATATTAATCTCTAATATTTAATCAAGAAATCTCTTAAAAATACTCAAAACAAATAATTTGGAAAATGGTAATATAAACCCATATGTATTATGAAAGTGGTGGATATTAATGGGTTTATGGAAGGATAAATTAGGAATAAAGTTGAAAAATGGTATATGAAAGATGAATAAAATGTGTTATTTTTGCGACCCAACAGGTTTCTCCAACATTTTTAAGGTCGAAGGGAATATTCCAATATGAAAAACTTCCCCAAGGGAAAATAAATGTAGTCTTGTGTTGCTCCTCGGGTTTGATCTAGATCTGATTATAGCCAGAAAAACTGCCCATGAATGAGAAAATCCTACTTCCCACACACTCATATGGAATCTAATCAATGAACATAGTGGGGAAGTTATCTTTAGGACAATATTTATTCAAATATGTAGGTCCAATGCACACATGGATGGTTCTATGCTTCGTCTCTACGGGAACAAGGTTGGATACCCATTTAGTTAACAAAACCGAGTAAATGAAGTCGGATTTGAGCAAATTCTCTACCTCAGCCTTGATAGTGGGTGCCTTACTAGGAATCACAACTCTTAAGATTTGTTGAAAAAACTTAGAATTAGGATAAGTTTTGTTCTCATGTTCAACAATGAGGGGGTCTATCCCTACATTTCTTCATAATACTAAGAAAATACATCACATAATTCCTTAAATAACTTGGTGTACATCTAAATGTATCCAGGTGAACAATCTACACCGATATAAATGTTTTCCACTTTTCTAGGGGTACGAGAAATGTTGATCGAAGTCGCAGGAGAGATTTTTTCCATGTTCCCTTAGGAATATATACCATGTGTAGCTAACGAGACAACAAGGTGACCAACATTCTCTCTCAAGGACAACTGAAATTCATCATGCTCGATTCATTCAAGCTCCAAGAGGAAGTAAGATTGATGATGCATATCATCCCAAGGATGTTTTGTACCATCCATGGGCTCGATGATGGATTCATTTGAAGGTAAGGAGGCATAAAGGAGATCATGCGAGCATGACCAATTGACTACCCAAGTAGGTGGTATAGGGAGATATTCCCTTCCATCTGCAAAGAGGAGAGATCGGGGTCCACAGTGATATCAAGTATAGGTTGGTAAGAAATTTGGGATGCATATAATGGCATATCCACTCCAATGGGTGAACATCCTTCACATGATTCAGCAGGAGAAGGAAGAGTCCAAGGATCAATCAAATATGAAGTACGAAATGGGACCAGACTCAACAATAATAAAGCACCATCGAAAGTGGAATTGATATCTAATATTGGAATTGAAATGTTAAAGGTTCCCATAATCAAAGGATACATATTGAAACCAACGTTCTCAGTTGTCAGCTGAGAATTCTCAATAACCATGACCATTGATCCCGACGATACAATAGAACTAGAATTAGTAAAATATAATTGATTGATCGTCATAATTTTTCCTTCATGGTGAAGGAATACTACATGAAACACATATGATATGATCTCCTTCATGGTGTAAATCTAGTTCCAACCCAATAGAATATTGTAGTCAATGGGTGCATTAACCACCTTGAACTTAATTGGAACATACTCCCCTCCCAGCTAAACCTAAAGAGAAGGAATCTGGTCTAAACGGGCGTCAATCAAATGTCATCGGTATAGTCATGGATTGGGACAACTAGGGAGATCCAAGGCCCTTCCAATAAGACAAAGACATCGCTGATCTCGAAGATCCTTCAACAATAACCATGCATTTGATGGTGTTATTCAGACACTTCGCATGGACTTGAAAAGCTACATGGTAAGGAAAACGAAGTTGTACATTAGTGGTCTCAAACTGGATCAAACTTGGGCCACTTAAATCACGATTTCCCAAAGTAGCCAACAAGGCATTCCTCTTTGCAGGACACGTCTAGAGCACCTCTAAAGATGACATCGCACATGATGTTTAGCCTAAATCTTCCATAATAGAATAGTTTTGGGTGGTTATCATTAGGATTGTGCATCGAGCGCTTAAGGAATCCTTTCGGCACACATGGTATAGACTCAAGCTTATCAATATGCAAAGGGGTGTCCAAAGGCGAAGACTCTTTCTCTAGAGTCAATTGCAAGGGACCATAATCGAGTGAACAAGTAGCAACGTGAAAAACCGAGAACATATTGATACAACCCTGACCACCATCATGGGTTATATTTTTTTGAGTTCCACCAAACCCACCTCTGGTGGCTCAAGCACTCAAAGCCACGTTCTGGTATGAGGGAGAGGATTCATCAACATAGTTGGGCTCTGTGCAACAAGCTTCGAGGCCTCTTTGATCCTAGGGCACAAACATGTAAGGTGGTCTTGATCACAAATTTTACAAGGAAACTGGACCTTGTATTTAGGATTCTTGTCCTCGCCAGCATTCTCATTTTTCTTGTCATGATTAGGATTTTCCTTCTTATTTCCACCTTTCTGATTATTCTTCCCATTTGTGTTTTTTCGTCCAAGTTGTTGGTTACCCTTCTAGTTCGAAAATTGCATAGTATGTACTTTGATTTGGTGGGGGTGGACAAAGCTGTAGCTTGTCTTTCTACATACAAGTCAAGAGACAAATTTTTCATTTGGTTTGTAAGATGGTCCACAATGTTTGCACTCATAGATACCATAATGCCATCGGCATGAGGCCCAGGTTTCATCTTGGTATCATGATTCGATCTCGGTTAATCAAGAATGATCTCATAAAGGATCCCAGACTGCGCATAAATCAAGTCTAACTATTGGTCTCTGAAAATGCATGTTCCTTAGTGGCAGCTCCGTATGTTGAAACATCCTTCACAATGTATGGATATAATGACTTAAGAAACCACTGCAATAAGAAATAAATTGGAATGCTGGCATTAATTAACCTATTTTGTCTACTCCACTCTTTAATATGGTCATAGATGTGAGTATCCTTATTTTTCTAAAAATTTGACAAAATATCAGTGTCGGCATCATAACGGACCGACAACTAAAAGTGATTAAGAAGTACCTAGTCCAAATCGTCAAAACTCAGGTATGTGCCCCCAAGAATATCTATGTACCATTTCGCGGCAAGACCCGTAAGGGTACATTGAAACAGTCTAATTCAAAAGGAATAATGATTCAATGAATTCGGAAATCACCAAAGATGGAACGTAGTGACATGATCACCTAGATCCTCCCACATCTTAGCTTCAAAATATGGCACATCTTAAGGAAGCTTAGTGGGGACTATGGGCCATGTTGGGTGATGACACACTGGATCATTCATAAGTATGGAAAAGTCTGGAAAATTCAGTGTTGCCAAAAAAATGGATTCTAAGTTGTTACATTTGGTTCCATGCCCCATAGAAATATTTACCTTGAGGTAAAGCACCCATGGGATTCGAATTCAAGACCACTGGTGATGGCAAAATCTGGTAAATACCATGAACCTGGTTCGTAGGATAGTATCCTCCTTAGAATTGGTTCATATAAGGTAGGATAGGGATTTTCATAATTGGTACCCCTTGAGAGTTTAAAACAATGTTATCGGGATTCCCCATTGGATGAGACACAATACCACCAATTAAAGGAGGAGGCACATACCCTCCTAACAAAATGACCTTAGAGGAAGAAAATCCTAAAGAAGGGAGACCCATAACAAATGAAACATTCCCTCCTAAAGGGACACTCGGACTCGAACTCAAAGGATGACTCACCATGAGAAAAGTGTTTTTCAGAACTAGCATACTAGATGAGGTCAGGCGGATGGGATGTTAAAAGTATGACCACCATTCAAATTCCCACCTCCACTCACAAACGGATTACCACTAGAACTAGGGGAAGATGAAGGGAAATGAAATCCCCTAACATAAGGTGTAGAGGGAAGGATATGAACAATCCTAAACTAATACGCATTATATGGGGTTGAAGTGCCCCCAATCCCTACACCAAAAGGACCACCAGAAATCGAAATGGAGGACGAGGTATTTCACGATATGTTTGGCATGCCAAACATAAAATGGTGAGTGTAAAAGGGAACATACTGAGCATATGTACCTAACAATCCTGAAGAAAAGGTGGACACATCATTCGACGACCAAGGAAACTCAAAATGATTGGTCCTAATCAAGTGGGAAGAACTGGTAGCCTGAAAGTTGCAAAACATATGGGTCCCTAGGACCCAAACAATAACTAAAGAAGGAGTCTTATGGACTCTCCTTCTCATCCCAAATGAAGGGTTCAAAGGAAAATCCAATGAATCATAAGTAGTTCTCATCATAAGAATCCTATGAAGCTCACTATGGGAAATATATTGACCACCTATATCAGGTCGACGTCTCTTGTGGAGAGGTTGTAAAGGATCACTAGGTGGTAAACCTACTAAGCGACGAGAACATAATATATCCAAAACTCTATCCATGATGACTCCAAAGAATAAGACTCAAACAGTAACGATCTATTAATCCAACTGATGAACACATAGCACATTTCTAAAGAAGCTATGATAAATGTACGCATGCAAGGAATAAGTATAAATGAGCTCCCGATATATAGTCGGTATGTCTCGTCTAAGAGAGTCCTAACACTCCCATATACAAGTGGAGGTGCATGACCAGTTATAGATTCCATCAAGTTCAACGTGTAAAGCGAATGTGCTATCTGACCACTAACTATTTAGGACACTCACAAAATAACCCCTGCAAGTATCCCCTGTGATACCTAGGAAAATAAAATATGGTCACCTTATTATAATCAATGCTCTAGGCAGGGTAATTAATCCCAAGGCTCGAAAGAACCAAAGTTATTTCAATATCCCCCAAATAGGAATAGAATCTTGGAAATATATCAGGTTCTAATAGAAGGTATTGGAGGGCTATATCCACAACCAATGTTCACGATGCCTTGTGATTGACTCCCATGTAAGAGGAGATTCCTAAGAACACCAATTATAACAAGGATTTCTCCTCTCCCTAAACAGACACCTAATTGTTTTTGTTTTATAGTCTTGCAGAAGTTTACTCACACAATCGTATTCCAAGACTCTAAAACCTAAGCTTGTTGGTGCTCCTTATAAACAAGATATTTCTAATAAATTTTAAGTTGAGCGTTAATTTTAATGAGATGTGCTTACTCAAGGGAATATGGTCGTGCAACTAGTGATGTTATGACTCAGTAAGAAAAATAAATATGCATGCTTGAAAACATTGCTAAGTGCTAGACTTGGTCTCCAAATTAAACAATGGTATGACACTAAATGAAATGCATAAAAATGGTCACTTTCTTTTAAAATACCAATGCAATATTTCCTATATTAAGCCTAGACTAATTCCATTCCAAGCAAAATTACTAATGCAAGTTCTCTTTTAGTGCAAAACGCAAAAATGCAAATGAACATGAAAATGAAAATATTTTTGTATTTTCAAGATAAATGAATGAAAATGCAAAATTGAATCATGAAACTCTCAAACCCTACAGCAAGTATAAGGAAACAATCAAATCAAGACACTAAGAAGCCATGACTCATGCACTAAAAGAAAAACAAAAAGTGGAAAAATAATAAGAAAAAATTTCCTGAAAAAAACTAATAAAAAGGTATTTTTTGGTCACTAGAAAAGTAGTCAACAGATAGTATAGGGGTTCTAGAAGACTCAACAAAACTCACAATTCACCCAGCAATCATTCCAACCAAGAAACAAGGAAAAAATGGAAATGTATGCAAATCTTCAAGAAACAACAACATATGTGCACGACTTGTATAGTGACATCCTGCGTGCACACACGACTGTCAACACTATGAACCACGTATATCGAGAAAAAGGGTGGGAAAGTAAGTTTAAATCCAAATCACTCAAGGAAACTTCCAAGTAATGACTATATAAATAAAACTGACTGAGAGACTCAAAGAAACAAAGAGCATTTCAAGGAAAAATGCACCCAAAACACCCCAACAAAAAGGAGACATCCCTAGTAGAGTTGCCAATTATGTTACAGAGAAAATATTCATGTGGTTTGGGGTAGACCACAAAAGACAAAGTGACAGCAAAAACCAACTATAATATCAAGTATGACATATGATTGTAAAATGCTAGCAATTAAAGATAAGGCACATACCTCAACCAGAAGTTCGAAGAAGACCACTGTTGAGATTTTGATCCAATGCTTACAACCTGTTGATGTATTTGTAACTTCGGAATGTATTCACTTGTATATCTTATGTATTGTACCTCGATGTTTATTCTGGGAAGTATCTGTAATGTAATTGAGTCATGTCATGCCCTGATGTTCCTATCGGGAGATTAAATAATGTAAACAAGTCATGTAAAGTCATAGAGGGTAACCCTCCTTATTGATCAAGGGTTAAAGTCCCCGCAGTTGAGGGGCCCTAGGGTTATTAGACTCTCCTAGAGAATTCTTCCGTAGTGAGTTATTGTGAAGTCAAGAATTAATATAAATAGAGAATGAGCCTCTCTATTTATCACACATTCACTCACACTCAGTTGTAGCACATAAATGAGAGAGAAGAAGTTGTTGGGACAAGAGAGAGAGAGACTACTGTTGTCGGGAGATCATCTTACTGTTTTTGGGTTTTACTTTTGGTGCTAATTCTATCTGAGGAAGTTGCGGGGTTTTCTCCTTAATGATTTCCCCAAGGAAAATCTTTGTGTCTATTGTCTACTGTGTTTGATTGATGTGCTTGTTGTTAAGTCTGAATTTTGTTTCTTCAATTTTGGTTTTGTTTCTTAAATTTTGGTTTGATTTCCTTCTTCTTTCCAGTTATTTCATTTACTTTAGTTTGATTTTTCCTTCTTTATAAAATTTTGTTTAGTATTTACATGAAATTTTGAGCCTGCTTTGAAATTTTTAGTTTTAAGCCATAGGTTGGTTTTTGTTGAAGGAGTTTTAAAAGTCATTATATCAAAAAAATGGATTCACAAATGATTATTTTGAGCTTAATAATGCCTAATCACTACTCAAGCAACTTTTAAACCTCACACAAAATGCCAAAAAGATGAAAAATAGCGATAAAATAGCATTAAAACTATTCTTGTAGCGTTGGGGTTAAAAAACAATGAAGCCGCGCTACAAGAATATCGTGGCCTTTATTTTTCTCGGTTTTCTAGCAAAATTTTGTCACGATTTCAAATGCTGAGCGACTAATCCCCTGCTGTGAGCTGTTTGATACGTGTGAACTCCAGATTTATCATGATTCCAAGTGGTTCCAGGTCGTGAAACAAATCGTGGCTATCATTACTTCTAATTCGGGTTGGTTTGACAGGTAGCCGCATAATTTGGCCTAATGCGAAGTGAAATGTTACATACATGCATGCTCGATGGTAGAGGACTTAATAGAATGACGGTGCCAGCCTAAAAAGATGGAGTTCTCAGTTGCAGAGTTTGGTGGAGGGTTCATAATCGCCCAGAAAACTAGGGCTTCGTCGTCTTGACACCTGGAGTTAAATTGAACCTTGAAGACACTTGTATCTTCCATGTGGGCACTAAAACAACAGGAGGAGTCATTCAAGGCATCTGCAGTTGATCAATTAAGAGCTATTTACCGATAAGCCAGTTTAGCTGCAAATTTGGGGTTTTTTTTTTCGGTGGGGCTCACTTTTATCAAAATTGGCTGATGGAAATGGAAAATTATGCTCTTAATTGAATTTTCAACCAAAGAAGCAACTGCCTGAGTCATTCTGACAGGTTCTATTGAACAGAGGACTGAAAAATAACTCTATGTTTGAACTGTTCATTTGTTAAAATTCGAGACAGTCTGGGTTGAAAATCGTGTATGTTTTAGCACCTAAATTGCACAAAAAGCTCTAATGATCATACACAGTGGGATAAATGAGTTGAATGACTAGGATTGTTGGGAGACCTAGTGTCATTTTCGATACTAAGGCTACAGGAAGCATAGTATGAATATATTGCAGAATGTTTTGTTTTGCTCATCCACCACATAAGTAGTCTCCAGTTAACCTAAGAAGCCAGTGATTGATATCACATTTGCAAAGTCTGAACTGTGAGGAAATTGGGGTTTGAAGATTGATGTTGGTATTGATACACAGAGCTTGTATTAAGAAGACATTAAGGAGAATCTCATAGCTTAATGAATAATGTACATGATGTCTAACAATGCAAAAGGAGCAGAATACCTACAATTGCATGGAGACCTACGTGGTTAGGTGTGAAAGTTTATTGTTTCTGGAAACAGATGGAGACAGCAACCAGTTAAAAGCTTGAAAACTGATGAAAGCCTAGTGCCATTTTGATATTCAAACTGTTGATAGCTGAAAGTGATAAAGTCTGAGATTATTTCTGCCTTATATTTCTCTCATCCAGCCTCTGAACAGTCTGCAATTTATCTAGAAGGTTGATAGTCGAGATTTTTCTTGTAAAATTTTATTATGCAGGGATTGTCTATACAGGTTTCTGGCAGGTTATGATACTAAATACACAGATTTTATGTTTCATGCTGGAGATAGACTGTCATTAGAGTAATTGAAATGGAATGACAGTTTTCAAGGACAGTGAAGAGTTTAAAATACTTCAATGATCTAAATTTCTTGTGACTGTAAATAAGCCCAGCCTCAGTTAAGAAAGCAAAGGAGCAGTCAAATAAGATTAAGGGGAGTAGTCAGTGAAACCTAAGAGAATTGAATACAGCAGGCATCTGTATGATCATAAACTGAAACCTAAAGCCATACAGTTTCATCCTCTGAAAGAAAATGGGCAAGAGTGGTAAAATTAACAGAGCAGAACCAACTGATGTGGGGTGGATTGAAAACCTCCCTGGATGTGTTGAATTGTTTCAGCAAGTAGGTTGGATAGAATTTTTTAAGAAGATAGATGGATATAATGCAGAAGTATCCTGTAAGTTTGCTCAAGGTTTAAAAAATGACATGGTGACCTTTGATACTCTCAAATTCAAGCTGACAGTGGAACTGATCTCAGAAGCCACAGGGATTAAAAATGAGGGTGAACCATGGTTCAAGAAGCTGCCTTTTGACTTTGATCCACAAAGATATCTTTTACCTAATGTCACTCCTGATTGGAATAAGGGCATCCTTATTCAACATTTCAGAAAAGATTGGGTTGAGCCAATCAGGATACTGCAGAGCTATGTTACTTGTGAAGGCAGGTACGCTTATGTATACAAGTACCACTTCAGGTTTTTGCAACACATGGTGGGAGTGTCAAAGATGAACTTGCCATTCTTTTTTCTGAAAAGCTTGCAGAAAATGTCCAGTAGGGTTAAGCAACATGAAGACCATACATCTCAGTCAATTTTTCATCATGGACTAATCAAGTTAATCATCAACACGGTTTTGCAACATGAAGGGAAGACCTGGGACTTTTTTATCTTTTTGTCTGGTTTTCAAACGAAAGAAGAAGATCAAAAACCTAAAAGGCAAGCTGATAAAGGTAAGGTTTTGATGAGGAAATTAGGTAAAAAGTCTAAGCCTGAAGATAAGCCAGAGGTCAAATTTGAGGAAGCATCAGAGCAGGTGGAAAAGGATAATAGACCCAAAGTATTTTCAGCTAGTAGCAAAGGCAAGTACTCACTGTTTGAAGACCAAAAGCAGCTGCTACAGCCCATGGTACCAACAGAGGTCCCTTATGAAATGAAAATTGCTGATACAAAAAAGGTGGCTGTGCATGAAGAAGAATTGCAAGTCAAACAGAGAAACCCCATTACTGTATTGTCTGATGATCAAGGTTACCTTTTAGAAGAGGAGCAGGTAGAAAAAACTACAGTTGAAGCTGAAGCCTACAGAGAGATTCCTTCTGCAGGAAGCAAAGCAGCAAAACTTAACAGAAAGAGGAGTAAACTTGAAGCAGTAGAGTTGACTGCTATCCAGCATCAAAGAAAGGAGCTGAAAATGCCAGGAGAAATAGCATCATATTGGAGACCTAAGACTAGGTCAAAGAACAAGCTAAGACTGAACATGAAAAAATTGCTCAATCCCAGGTTATACCCAAATGAAGTTACTGTGTTAGATGATGTATCTCCTGATGAAAATATAGAAATTAAGAAAGCTAGCAGAAAAGGGAAGAAGCCAGCAGCCATAAAATCTCCTTATGTACATCCTGCAAAAGTCAAGAGTTCATCAAAATCATTAGAAGATTCAAGCAAGCCTGCATCTAAATTATCTGCAATAATTCTTGAGATAAAAAATAAACTCTTAAAACAGCAGCAAGAAGAGAAAGCTAACATATGTCCTGTTGAAAATCAAGAGTGGGATGAAGAAGATGAGCTTATACTCAGAGAAGCAGGAATTATAAAAGAGCCTAGTATTCCTATTGATTTCTCAGACTTTTTAATGAAGGATGCAAATATACCTGAAATCCCTAGTTTTGATAAAGAAAACTTGCAAGAAAGTATTCAGCAGTATAGGCAACAGATGAAACACTTGCAGGATGTTAATGATGGGTTAATGAAGGTTAACAGGGGGCTTATAGAAGAACTGCAAGATGTCTATAATCATTTCCAGGAGCTGTCAGAAGTATCCAAAGAGGTTCTCAGAAGGAAAAGAGCTACTGACATGCATTCCACAAAGTTGGAAAAAACAGTCCAGGACCTACAACAGAGAAACAAGGAGCTCATAAAGAAGATTAATGACATGGAGAAGAAGCAAAAGAAAGCAAAGAAGAAGTCACAAGCGCTATATGGTATTGCCTTGTTGGCTGAAGCAGCAAAAGATCTTTAAGCCAGTTGTCATTTAGTTAGTTGTTATCTTTTGAGTAAACACATATGTTAGTGATTTACTATTTTTAGCATATTTTGTAATTTTGTAAACTTTATACATTTTTACTTTACCTCTGCGAGGTGATAGAGGCAGTTAGGGTTTTAGACCCAACTGATTTTGTAAAGAAGCTCTATTTAGGGAGATTAGAGACTCATTAGCAGGGTTCTGATTTTTGGGAGCTATAGGAGGTCTGCAGACTGTTTGTATCTTCAGACTTGTTCAGAGCTAAGTATTGTGACTCTTATAAGCATTTGCTGGTGAAATTATGAGATATATATGACTTTTACCCTTCAGTTTTTCTGTGTTGGCTTCATTATTGAACTTGTTTAGTTTCTTAATAGATATATTCATTGCTGGTTAATGTGTATTTGCTGGTAATGCCTGTATGTTATGTATGAACCTCAGCATAGTCTTTCTGTTGGATCTTGTTGATATATCATGCATCTTTATCATCTTTTGTTTATGATCTAGTTGTTATTTTGTTTCTGAATGTATTCCCTGATAGTTCCTAAAGCTTACAACCATTAAAACATCACAGAAACCCTAAACCTTATCTGTTTTATTGAATTTTATCTTGAGTGTGTGTTGGCTTGTTTCTCTGGCCTTAGAAACAATTTCTGGCACAAACATCTTTGGCGTCGTTGCCGGGGACGAAGCTGAAGCATATTTTCCCTGGGATACTTATCAGTTTTCCTGGTTTAAGAGTTGGAATTGAACCAACACTTTTAAGGCTATTTTTCACCAAAGTTGTCACAATGGCTTCTACAGGAGTGGGAACCAAGAGCAGACCTACTTCACCGTTACATTCAGGGGTTTCAAACCCTGAACAAATCTTGAAAACAGGAAGAAAACTCCAAAGGTCTCAATCTTTATCAGCCCTCTGTGACCCTGACCAGTTGGGTGCTTCATTACATCCAGCTAAAACCTCACCTTGGATAAAACCTATCATCCCTGAAAGCACTTTTCAAGTTTTTACTAATCCTCAAACCTTTTTGAAAGCCAAGACTGCTTCTCCTGGTAAAATACCTCTCTTTCAGCTAAAAGTAGGAAAAATCCCTTTTCAAACAAGTTCCAGTCAAGCTTCCTCATCTTCAAAACCTATCAGTACAAAAACGGTAGCCCAAAACCCTCCCATGGATATGATGGACCGCATGGTTGTAGCCAGGTATGCACCATTAGTCTTACCTCAGCCTTTACATGCTTTTCCTGGAGGTGATTACCAGAAATATATGCCTAGGTTCAATGGCCAAGGGGAGACCACTGCTGAAGAACATTGGGAGGCTTTCCTCAGTTATGCTGACAATCAAAACATTGAGATCAAAGATGTATGGATGAGGGTATTTGTTCAGAGCCTTGATGGAGATGTAAGGAAGTGGTTCAGAGAGTTGCATGCCAACTCAATCACTATAATTGAAGAGCTCCATGATATTTTCATGAGGCAATGGGGAGACACAAAGGACCACACCTATTATATAACTGAGTTTGGAGCTCTCAGAAGGAAGAAATAGGAGACTGTTGCTGATTTTTCCAAAAGATTTAACAAAATGTATAGTAGGATTCCAGCAGAAATTAAGCCTACTGAAACATCAGCTAAGCTCACTTATGC